>JANHFX010025107.1:39698-59638 GCA_027560015.1 Chloroceryle amazona
GAGAAAGAGGGAGTGGAGAAAGAAAAGGGGAGGAGAGGAAAAAAAGGAAGGGGGAAAGGAGAAGAGAGGGGGGGAAGGTAAAGGAGGAGCTAGAAAAAGCAAAAAGGTAGGAAGAAAAAGGGAGAAGGGGGAGAAGAAAAAAGGTGGGGACTAAAAATAAAAGCTACAGTGTATCTCTCTTTTCATTTAGATTCCATCATCATCTGCCTTTGGTCACCCAAATACTCTCCCCTACAACGCAGAGAGCAGTTTCTCCTTCCCGAGTTCTTGCATCACCTTTATCCATCACAGATTTGACTTCAGAAGACTCTGGGGATGAGGGATGGAGAGAAACCGATCCCTCTCCAGATGCTGTTCACATCTACATGACAGATCCTACTTTATACCAAAATCAATCTTTGCAGGTGAAACTACTTCTCATTTCCCACATGGCTTGTCCCCAGTTGTTCTTTTGTTTTCTCTCTTTTATGGGAAAGGTTTTACTTCTATTATCAATACAAAGGTGGGTTGCCTAAGTAACTGCAATTTACATGTAAGGACTAAACAGTAAAATGAATTTATATAGAACCAGCAAACAGAAGCTGCTCAGACAATCTCCAGTCAACTGCCATGTACTTCAATCATAAAACTCAGGTAGGAGCAGCTACAGAGCAATACAAGAATATTCATAGGCATGGTAACAGCCTTCTATTATCCACTGAGTAAAATAAAAGTTACAGTCTATGGCAGTTAGATAGAAAGCATGATATGTTTGGCCTTGAAAAAGCATCAGTAGAAAAGCATCCAAAAGATAGGAGACTTAAAAAGCCATTTTTCAAGCGTATCAAAAGCAAAAGTTATATGGACCCAACAGGTGATCAACTTTCAGAATGAGCAAACATGAAGATGATGTTGAAGCAACAGACTGAATGTTTTTGTGTTCACCCTCACTCCAAGGAAGCTCATCGCATCGGTTCCTGTATCACAAGCCCTCTTTGAAACAAGGTCCCTGACATAAAGTACTGGTAACAGAGGTGGGGAGATGGAGACAAAACAAGCAGTAGAGTTGGCAGGACACACAGCATTTAGGAGTTTTAAGGAAATGAAAAGATGAAATGTCCAACCCATTGATGGTGCTGAGCAAGCATGTCCTTAAAAGTGCTGTGCGTTCAGAGACTTAAAACCATGGTTAATGGGATGCCAACACTCTAGCCAGCAAGGTATGGACAGGTCACCTGATGCATTAGCCAAATTGCTAAAAACTCTTGCAAAGAACTGAGACAGTGAACCTCCAGACAAAAATGATGTGCTGGGGGAGCACCAATCATAGCTTTTGTAGAGAAAAAGTCACATCGCAGTGTATTATTAATGCTTTTCAAGGAGTCAATAAGCAAGCAGACAAAGGAAAGTCAATTGATGTAGTCTGTGGATTGGCACTTGACAAGATCTCACACCACAGTCTCTTAAAAAATTCCTTAGCTGGCAATGGAAATGAGGGAAGATCCTCAGGATCCTTCCAAAGAACTTCTTGGAAAATGCCAAGCAGTGGCCAGGAATAAACAGACGTGTTTCCACAGTCAAGAGAGGACTCTAGGTAAACCCTGATGTGATCTCTGCTTGGGCTTGTGCATGTATGTATAAAAAGATCTTGCAAAGCTCAGCAGATGAAGTAACAGATGAAATTTGATGTCAGGCATTTCAAAATAATCCAGCTTCTGTGAGTGATCATGGGCCATTAGCTGATATATATAAAAATGACACCTTAGAATTAAAATAAATATTTCTACAACAGTATTAGTTCTTTGCTCTGCTTGGTAGAAGTCCAAAAATCCCCAATACTAATTCATGAGTAGTTACAGGAGCATAATACAGAAGGAACAGAAAACAAAACACAAACCACCACGATGCCACTAAGTCTTAAATCCCTTCTGCAATTCTTGTTCCAGTGGCTCAAAAATGCCATAGCTGAAATGACAACAGTACAGAAGAAAAACGGTGATCAGAGGAATCAAAACTGATCCCATAACAATGAAAACCAAAACAGAACAGAGTTTCTACATGTCTGGAATACAGACAGCCCAGGGAAGCTACGATATAGGTTTAGAAAATGATGATGCTACCAGCAAGAAAAAGGGTACCTCCTTTTCCACAGGACACATCCTCAAGTACAGAACTTCTTATTACGGGATGTTATAGGTGCCAAAAGTTCTGATGGCTCCAAACACAAAATAGATCAAGCTCCTCCAGGAGGTACTCAGCATAAAAGTTTTATTTTGGGCTTGGGAGGTGCTGGGTATTAGAAATGTTAGCTAGATATTAGAAATATTTTTGCAAACTTCTCTCTGATGTGCTTATGCTTTTCTTTAGACACCGGCTTTCAGCCACTGCTGGAGAAACAGCCTGATGGAGCAGATGGTCCTTCAGATTGATCCAGCATAGACATGATCAGGCCAATTTCTTTCACCAGCTACAATTCACAAAGATGTTCCTGAGTGGCAAGACATCTCTAAAAGCACTTTAGTGACCAAGAGACGCAGAGAAAACAATCTACTGCATCCTGAAAATATTAACAAGCACTGTTGTCAAACCCTACATAACAGAAATATCTCTGGTGGTATTAATTTCAGGAAAAAAACCCCAGCCCTACAATATTAGCTAAGCACAGCTTCTGCTGGTATAAATATTGAATGCTCCATTTCATACCACTGTACACATACCATGACAAGCAGCCAGCTCCACTTAAGTCACACTTTCTGATAAGGACCAAAGACAAAATATCAACACGAAGATTAAGGCCTGAATGCTAAAAGCAGATGGTCCAAACCAACTTTTCACCTACTTTCTCCATTTTATCTTCTATTAACTGCATCATAGTTGCAGAGCTTTTCCAAAACCAGTGTGAGTTACAGATGATACAGCTATAAAGACTAAATAATACCACAGAAGCTGAATAAATACCTGCATATCTATGAAGCCTGTGTTTAAACTGTGCTTAAAACCCTCCCATAACAGAGGTCCTACATTCTCTATGGGCTTCTTAAACAGCTAAGACAGTAAATAGCTGAAATAAAATCTTCCCTAGTTTTCATATTGCCTCCCTGATTGCATTTCAACTCTCATTTAAAAGCCAAAATTAGACCCTAAAATACAAGTCTCCTGGCAGGAAACTGTTGTCCTAGGTATGAATGAAATTTAGAGCATCCTTTATCACTTTCAGACTGTGGGATATTGGCTTTGCTTGTTCACTGAAATCTGAGGGGGTTTTTCCACTCCTTTAGCTAGTGATTTAATACATTTAAATGCTTTTGGGAAAGGTGGTTACAAAAATCAAGAATACTTCTCATTATATTCACTCTGAAATCTAAGCCACACTCAGTCAGTTATTCTCACTTTCCATTGTGGCAATTCAAGGCAGAAATATTAAAGTAAACTGCAGGAAAAAAGTTCAGGCCAGAATACTACCATAATATTTCAAGTGATTTCCTACAATATAATATCTCGTCACACTTTTTTCCTTAACAAGAGGAGTCAGTATTAATGTGACTTAATGAAGAATCCTGACAACATTATCATATTGCTGAATTGAAATGACTTGATTACGCTCTCCTTGAAGCTATTATTTACATTTTAATAAAGGACTATCATTACAGTTCTTTAATGGTTCAAAAGTGATCAAATAACAGTGAAAAACATAACCTGAGAGCAAAATATATTTCCTTTAGCTATGCAAATTTGACAAGTGTATATGGCATGCACTAACAGCACATAAAAAATGAGCACATGAAGCAATTTTGAAAGAACAAATTCTTTATGCTTCAAACGGGGTAAAAAGGAGAATGCATGGATTTTGTTCTGACTATAAGTCTGTAAGAACCTTACTTCAGGTTTTATTAACGGTTGTAAGAAAGGTTTGCAAAGCTCTGAAACAGGGTAGCCACAGAAGTAGTGGAGTCACCATCCCTGGAGGTATTTAGAAGCTGTGTAGATGTGGTGCTGAGCGACATGGCTTAGTGGTGACTTAGCAGTGCTGGGTTAGTGGCTGGACTTGATCTTAAAGGTCTTTTCCAACCTAAAGCATTCTATGAATGCTTAAACTCCTACTGGTTCTCATAACAGAGTAATAGAATCCATAAAAAAAAACCCTGGGTAGGCATTTCAAGGCTTGAGCAAATTTGAACATGCTCAATAATTTTGTTTGGTTTAATACCTGTACATCTGGAAAATGTAATCAACTTCATTAATTGCTAAGCAACTCTGATCTCTACCAAGCACTAATCAGGCAAGAAAAATTCTGTATGTATTATCTCAAAACACTGCTGGTTTTCCAGCAATGAAAGAGGAGTAGACTAAACACTTCAACAATACTTCTTTCCAGAGGATGCAAAATTGGACTTGATAATCTAAACTATCACAAAAATTTCTTCTACGAATTTTACAGTCCTTTTGTGTAAAGCCATTTTAATTCTATCAGTTGTGGTGAAATAACTTACCAGAGTAACACATCACATTCATAATTTCTCAAGACAAGATCAACCTTCTGAAGAAGCTGAGAAAGGCACTTTACAGATTGGGAGTGCAGACACGTTAAGACTTGAGATCAGCTTGGGACCTAGGAGATGACTTCTCATTGCAGATTGTCCTCACTTGACTTCCCCCTGCTTTCCTCCTGCAGGCTTGTACATGGCTACAGCCACTGCTGAAATCCACCAAAATGGGCTAGTCTAGGTTCCAAGCACTATGACCACTGGCAGTAACTGCAGACAGGCAAGCCAGGGCAATGATGCAGAGGTAACAATTTCAGTTAGATTTTCCACACAGCTCTTGCCTTGCTGGCAAAATATTGAAACAAACCAATGAGGATGGAGAGGGCAGGAAACACAACTGAGTTCTTGCCTTCTTGCTTCTGTTCCTTTTGTCTTTCCAGTCAGAGTTCTGGGATACTGGTCTACTTGTTCCTTACCCAATGGCAGCTGTGAAAATGCTCACCATGAGACCAAATTATTTTGGCCAACACTATTAAATTAATTAATTAAAATATCTTTCCCCTCTCTAAAAGCCTCTCTTTCTGTCAAATTTGGAGTGAGCATAGAAGAGCCAACAGAGTTCAACAGAACAGCCTTATTTATACTACAGAAGCATGAGAAGAGGTCCCCAGGGTAGTGGAGGGATTCCCTTCAGGGATCTCCCTCTTTATTCCATCTCCCTTCTTTCTACCATAGGTAGCTGTATGTTATGAAGCACAGTGGCCATAGTTAAAGGGATTGTACAACCCTACCTACAAACATCCTTCAAAGCACCAGGAAGATACAGCATAAAATAGGCAGCTTCAAGACAGAATTTTGTGAGTAGGAAGAAAGAAATAAAGTATAGTTTAAACCTTCAGTCATCACAGAAAGCAAAGACTATTTTATTTTCTGAGGAGTTAGCTCAAGTGCTGCTGCAGCCAAGATATTAGTGCCATTAAACACGAGCATTTAACTATCTACAATACAAACAGCAACTGTAGTTCAAGTCAAAGACTCTTCACAAACACACAAAAATTATCAAAAGCCCTCCTAATAGTATGAAATAAAACACGTTCCCACAGTTACTGTGAACAGACAAAAATTGTTTCCCAGAAATTATCTTATTAGTTTTAAACTACATCAAGAAAATGCAAGAACATTTCATCCTCATCAGCTACTCACAAAGCAAATCTTCAGTCTTATCTGCATACAGCCAGATGTTTTTTAAAATTCTGATGTAATTGAGGGGAAAAATAATTAAGCAATAATATTATTCATCTTACCATTGTTCCCTGGTGGTTGTAATGCATCTCCTGTCAAGCTACACCATCCGACTGGGAAAATATCTCGCGAATCACATCTGCACCAATAGTCAAATGCTCCTCTCCAGCCATCAAATGTAACAAAAACTTCATCTCCTTTAACGTCTCCTATGGTTGCCGGACAAATCAAGTATGGGTTCTTCCTATCTATAGCTTCAAGCTTCATTCCAACTTTAAAGCAGTTTGGCACAGGTTTTGGTGGTTCCTACAAAAGTAAGAGGGGTAGAATGTTTGTATTTCTATGGCCTCTCAAAAAAATAAAAGAATCTCTCTTTTTTTTCAACATCCCTACAGCTTATACTCACTACTCTCAAAAAGAGTAAAAACTACTTTTCTGTATTACAAAAATCTAGATTCTGTTCCCACAAACATAGCTGGGATAATCAGTGAAACTCTCCATGACAGAAAGAGCTTGCTAAAAGTATTTACATAAGCAACAGGTTGCACCCAGTACCTTATGTCTCTGCAGCAAGACAGCAAAGACACTAAAATGAAATTATTACATGCTAATAAAGAAGGGGAGGTTTGCAGGGAAAGGATATTTCTGGAGACTGATAACTGTCTGGTAAAAGCTTCACCTCCCAATTAATCTATGAAAAATTCATAGCACCTGACATTATTTATACGCCTCTGGTAGTTCAATTGGCCTTAGACCAATTCCAACTGGACAAAAGAAAACCAAAAATGTAGTCAATGTGACCAGCAAGTGTATCCCTACAGCAGGAGCTGTGACCCAATCCAGCTTGAATTATTTCAGCCTGAGGAACCTCACTGTCCAAAAGCTATCTCAGATGTTGTGGTGGTGGGCTGGCTAGCACAGAGAAGAGTGGCTCATCACACTTCATCAGAAGATGTACAGAGTCTTACACTAAAAAAAATATAGTTATATGAAGTTAACATGCAAGCAGTGTGGTTGCAGGTCTGAACTGACTGATTTTCTGACATGTCAGTGTCACTGTCAGTATCAAAAATGAAGCCAGTGAATGTGACAGCAGAGTTTTATCACCTCGACAAAAAAACTGAACCAAGTCATTTTAATGTTACTGTTGTCTTTATTTATTTTTTCATGTTTCACAGGAACTTACTCGAGAGTCATGTTGAAAAATCTCAACAGCTTTTTCTGCTGTTTTCAACTGCTTTCTCACTCCATTTTAAATGATGAGTATGTGTGCAATTAAAAAGCTCAACAAAACTTCTCCAAGCACTACTGGATTCCAGTAGCTCTTATTTGCCAGTAATGGTTTTCTTCCAGTCACATGAATATGGTGCTATTAAGAAACGTGATAGGCATTGGATCTTAAATCCATGAGACACAAAATATTGAGCTATCACAGTTTTTCTAAATAACAAACATGCCATCTTTTAAAGTCTCAACTCCCAAAACAAGATGCCCATCTCAATGGACTAAGAGCAGATTGCTTCCCGTCTAGCTTTGTAGCTTGCCAATCCACTTCAAAGTCATTTTACATAACAGTCTTGCCTTCCTATGATGCAGACACGGAGAGTATCTTGGCATCCTCATGAAAAAATGTACCCATGGACCAGTTAATAGAAAGTTGTTTGCTAGCAGTCCCTTTTCTTACCTTCTTAAAGAATGCTGCGGGTGCCATTTCAGCTCCATTGAGAGTTCTTAAAAGAAACATTGGCCAAGACGACGCATTCATCTGGAACCCTGAGTAACAAGCAAACACACAGATGTACTTGCAGTTGGTAAAATAAAATAGGAGAAGGATAAGAAGTCCGTTTTACCAAGGCCTCACTCCCTCTGTTTTGGACTTGGCCAAAATAAAAGTAGCCAAGAAGGGTCACTGTCAGAGCAGAAAGCCCTGCGCTTTCATTCCGAGTGATTTGCCTGCAGAATCACTCATTGAAATTTGTGATATTAGAGATAAACATCTGGGACTCAAAACCATGCAAGTTCCAGTACACATGATCATAAGGTTGTCCCTGGTCCAGTGGAACTTTCCCCAACATTCTAAAGCAATCTGAAGCTCTCCTTCTACAGCAAAAGCCTCTGCTCCAGCTTCTCTAATGTACTCAGGAGATACCTTTTTGTTTTGAGACTTGTAGTTTTGTCATCAGACCACAGACAAAAAAAAAAAAGAACAATCTGTTCTCCCTCCCCCATGAAAATGACTAAATAGCCTTAACAAAACAAAGAACACATTAAGAATGAAGAACAAAAATGCAACTCTTTTAATAGATGCACGTATCATACTGGGAAACATCGATTGGAAGTTTTCTACTGCAATATTCTTCATTACCAAGCGAATGAAAAGCACAAGCAATAATCAGATTTCTTTAGATTAACTACCTTATTCAAGCAGAACAAAGGTTTGCTGACAACATTCCAGATAATCTTCCCTCAGAATTAACTAGTTTCCAGTTAAACAGAACAAACCAAATCCTTTTGCTTTCTGTGCTTTCCAAATGGGTATTTCAAAGTAACGAGTAAGATGACAGACATAGTGGACATTTTTTTCCTGTGTCTTTAGCAGTTACATGTCTGGCACTGTTCTACAGAAAAACAGACATAATAAAGCACACTGGCAATTTTCCCACAAAGTAAATAGTACCATAATCTGCCAGGAACTGATGAGTTCACTCATAACCAAGCCTCAAAAAGTCTCTTAAAAAAAAAATGTAACTAGAAAGGTGAAACATATCTGCAATTCTTGAGCACTTAAATCATTAAGTCATCTAAAATTGGATTATATACTATAATGGTTCTTTAACTAGTAACTTTAAGCTGTCTTCAGTTGAATAAACGTGTTTCAGACTGGAACCAACTATGCAACATTTACATGAATGTAAAGCTTATATTTGAAATAACGGTGTCATCATTTGGGGACTGCTGAGCTGATCATCAGTCCTGGTATCAGGACTTCACACAACCTAAACCTTCCAGTCTTCACACAACCTAAACACGTGTGGTTACTGAAGCAGAATCCACCTAACCAGCCAGCCCAGAGAAGACAAAGAGGAATGACAGAGAAATGACAATTAAACAACTGCCTCAAGTAACTTCAGTTGGCCTTTAAGTTGTCCCAGTAAAACCAGAGAAAACTTTATCCTCAATGTAATTTGTTGAAAACATCAAGCTCTCAACAAAAAAGCTCACCTATGAAAAAACCAGAGGCTGGAACAGGAACCCTTTGCTACATTACTGACTTTCTCAAAATCCTTATGTAACATGCATTATTAAAACTAGGTAAAAATCAGTTAGGATGGACTAAAATAGCTTGTTATTGTGGGAGAAGCAAAACATTAGTATCCAGAAGGTTCCCTACTACTCAGAAATTTAAAAAAAAAATTAAAATTAGTTGCTTAAATGTCTAACAGGAGGTAATTATACACCCAATTAGCTCCCAGCTTTGCCCAGGAACAGGATGCTGTAAAACTGCCAAAAAGGCTCTTTCAAAAATTTATCTAGGTATGCCAGAATGTTTGATTGCTGGAATTCAGCCTATCTCTAGAAAAATCTAGGGCAGGAGGGACAAAATAATGGCACTCACATTCTTTTCTGAATAACCAGCAATTGTTCAGAGGGCAGGGAAGCTTACAAGCCTGGGTGCAAGGAAACAGCTGCTTGTTAGGTGCTGCACTACAAGCAGCCTGAGCAAACAGGAGTAAGAAACAGCACCTGAAGGGAAGGAATCAACCTTTCTACTGATGATCATGGAAAGTTTCTCTTCGTAACAGATCGACTTTCCCCTTTATGCATACCCAGAGTTGTTTTATTCATCAGATTTGCTGAGAAACACATTGTAAAAAGCACTGTGCTCCTGAACTGAAGCCATATATTTAACACTGCACTTTGTGTAGCTGAAGGGACAGGTGTACTCTTCTTAATTATTGGTATCACTCCATTCACTCCACAAGGTTATACCAAGAACTTCACAGAGGTTAAACTGAATAATTTCTCAAAAAAACTTAAAAAAAAATAAAAATTGAATCTTTTCCCCCAGGTGTCAAGAATTTCCAGTGCTTTCATTCAAAACTTCTATGTAGCCACAGGAAAGAAGGGGGAAAAAAAAACCCCACCCTTCTGGGCTCAAATTATATCTACCCATCCCAAATAATATTTTTCTAGACTGAAACCCTGGTTGCATTGCTTTTCTTAGGTTTCTATAGCAGCACAACAGCACAGAAATCTACCCTTGTAATCTATGTGAAATGTCTACATGGTTATGTCAACCACTTCTGTGTGTTTGCCTCTCTAAAAGCAAATCCAGTCTCATACTGGAGTGAAATTGTACTTTTCACTTCATCTTTCAAACAGAAGAATTGAAAGTTGGTACTAAGTTGGGGTGATGAGAAAGCATACTGATAAAAAATCTGTAAGAGCTGCTATGGCACCAAACCAGAAGTTCATAACTGTAAGATGGGAAACCAGCAGTTTCTTCAACTTCTGCTTATAGTTCATTTCTTATATTAAGAATATTTCTTCTATCATCAAAAAATTACAGAAGATAACAGGAGCTTCCTCAGTAAGACTAAGCCCAAGCACCATTTCTCATCTTGGGGGAGACACAATGTTGGCACCCATACTGCTCGTGGAAGGCAAAAGAAATTCTGCACACTACATCTAAGCCTAGGAAAGCTACACCTTGCACACGAGCACTCATCATGCTCACCAACCGGTCGTGACCGACTGATCAGGAGTTCCCCAGCGCGCGTCGATTTGAGAATCACATGCAATATAAGCTGGCAGTTTGCTAAAGCTCTGGAACGCTCTCCTTTCTACCCCAAAGCAGTGCTGCTGTTAACCTCTGCCCTTCCCTCACCACAACCAATTTGCTCAGCGCCTGGGAAAACATTTAGGCTTGCACCCCTGGGAGCCCTGCTCTGCAGAGCATCTCCCAGGTCGGTTAACAGCGAGCGCCTTCTACTGGGCTGCTCTGTTTACTGGGGAGGAAAAAGGCAACTGAGCCTTCCCCAGAGCTCCTGAAGGTCTGCCAGAAGGAGCACGCAGGGCACAGAGCAAGAAAACGTATCTCTAAGCACCTCTAAGATGAGGTGTGTAGGAGGGAATGTTCCTAGAATGGGCACATGACAGTGTCAGACACTCCCGAAGGGGATATTTAAAGCAAAATAACAACACTCCCAACTATTCTGCTCATTCCTATGTCGAAAGAAACCAAACAGAAGAAAAAGCCACCATTCCCTTAGCCTGAATTATGTTTTGGTCAATTAAATAACGGTTTGGTGACATGTTAGTGCTGCTGAATTTGCCAAGACAAAAAAGGTAGAACTGATTTCATGAAAACAATACTCCCCACACCTTAGTTCAGAAGCTTTGCTGCTTACCCAGGGGAGGCTGGAGCATGCCCCCTTTCTTTTCGCAGGTCCCAATGGGTTGTATGTCCGAGGAATCCACAAGCCTCCAAAAATCATTTTTGTTGTCACTTCCATCCAGCCGCAACCTGAGCCTGGCCCCGGTGATTCCAATTACTGTGGCTATACAAACCGAGGTGACGTTGCGAGGATCACGGGCTTCCAGTTTCATACCAACTTTAAAATCGTTCGTAGGTGGAATTCTAGACTACAATGAAAGGTAAAAGACTTCTTGTTACTGATGTTAGTATTGCTAAATCCACCAGACAGTTCAATCCACAGCTTTCATCCATCCACGCATTATCACGTAAGTGGGAAATGAAAAGAAGTAATGGCAGACGAGAAGAACTTTGAGTGTTCAGCAGCAAGTCAGAAAAGACAGCTGGATAACCTACCAACAGCTACCATTTCAGATATGTGATGTTCCTACTGCATAAACATGACTGATTTCTAAAAAGATAAGCATCCTAAGAAGGGAACAAGGGAATTCTGACAAAGATATGAACATAAAGATGAGGGATTAATGATAGTGATTAATACTTGAAGTGAATGGAAAACAAGGACATTGGGAAACATGACATTCAACCCCAAAAAACCCCAAACCAACCCACAAAAAAATGCCCAAACCAAACCCACCCCCAAGATTTATGAGCTTTCAATTCAAAAGAAAGAGTTCTTCTCATTATAGAATTATCCTGGAAATTTAAAGGAAATTTGGACCCGACTTCACTAGGCACTACAAAAGCTCCAGGCAAGAAACAGTTTGTGCATTAAAAAAACCAAAACCCTTACAATACAAAGACGACAGAAAAAGGAGTTGGTGTTAACTGCCTTTTACAGAAAGAAACCAGACCGTTCTAAAGTCACAACTTCTGTGCTAAGACAAAAATTGCAGCTCGTGCTGATTCACAGAGAGCTGAATATATTCATGCGGGTACAATAAAGTGCCAGTTTAATCAGCGCAGGGAAAAGGAACGTGACAAATGCAACGTGGTGTTTGAGCAGGACGTTTTGTCACACCCTGAAAGATGAACAGAAGAGTATTTTTCACTCGAGTATCAACACACTACTGGCAGAGATTGACTAGATCCCTGTCGTACTGCAGGCAATAACATCATCTAGTGATGTTCAAAGCTTTGCATTAACAGGAACTGGGATTGAATGCCTCTCACTGTTCTCTTGAGACACCTCCTCATTTCCAGCCTAAATGTATTAATGGAAATTTTTGCCATCACTACCATTCAGCTTAAATTCTCTTTGCACCTTTGCAAATTACAACAAAATCTGCAGTATATATACAGAGGGCAACCTGACCCTTTTTCAGAACTCTTTCAACAAGTCAGAAGAGCCAAGCACCGAAGTTTCTCTTAAGAGGGGATGACTACTCTCCCATCACCCTGGAAGGCCTTTCCTGCAACTCCTTCAGTACAAAGCTGCTCTGAAATACAGATGCCAGGAATTATAGGCAGCCTCCCCCACGGCATTTAAAGCCAGTTGCTATCCCATACAGACCAACACAATCTGAATCCTAATACGGGAGGCAGGGAGAAAAAAAAACCAAAACCATGGGTATCCACACTCACAAAATCTGTATGTTCTTTCCCCTCTGCTTGACCAGGTCAGATGGTAAGCAGGGAAGGGTGCAAAGGGTGCACTTACCTGCGTGGGTACACAGGAAAACGCTGAAGAAATCTGCTACTGCAACAAGTGTTAGTGCTATTTTGTCTCCACCACATTCTGTTCTTTCAAACACATCTTGCTCAACTGGCTGTGGTGTGCAGGTGCACTATTTCCCACACACCCTTGATCAACAGCAGCAGCCCTGGAGGAGCCCAAGAACCAAAGAGGCGAGCAATATGCAGGGAATGCTGAGCGTAGCATCTGCCAATGCTGCATTTAGACAGCAGGCTGTCTGAAAGGGGAGCCTGAGCATATTAAATTTAAAGGGCAATTCAATTTCAGGATATTGCTTGTCAAGCTGTTATTTTCTACAACCACGAAAGATTAACTGAGAAATTGGGGAGTTTGTTTGTTTGGAGAAAAGGTGAGCTTGTTTAAACACCAACTCTTCAAGGCACTTGTCTAAAACATAACTCCTCCAGGCCAGTCCATCCTCACAGCAAAATAAAATGGGCTCATTAGCAGCCTTGTTTTAAGCTCTGTACAAACCACAAGGGACTGAGCTTTTTCATTGAAGATTTCCATCTGCTTGAAAATTTCAGAGTGAAAGGGATGAGGAATGCATTGAAATTTTAAGTAGTTATTAAAAACAACTTAGAGCAACAGATAAAATACCTTCTAAATTAGGATAAATACGTTAATCAATTTCCATTAGCTGTCTGTGCCTGTATCTTAATTTATGGCAGAGGCTTTAATTTATTGCTCCCCAGGTCATTCTTAATTACTACAAAATTTAAACTTTGTAGAATTCCCCCAAGTCAGAAATTCTGGATATAACTGTCAAATTACACTTCTCTCTGGTATTTCTTTTCCACCTGGCCACAGCAATGTATTTCTTTAACCCAGTAAAAATCAAATTAATCCTCCACAAAGCTCAAGCTCTTTAGTTTCTGAAATGTGCAAACACCACGAAGTGAGAGGATTTAGGTGGGCACTAATTAACATGGCATATTACTTTCAATTTAAAGGTCAACTCTTTGAAAAAACTGAAAGTAGGCATATGTAAATTATTTTGAAATTTGCTATGCACAGAAACTAAAGCTCTTCTTTCCAACCCACATGCTTCTGAAGCAAACCAGGTCACTCAGATTTATCCATCTCAGTCAATTCATGTCACTTAGGCACTTTTATTTAAGGTGTTACTTGGCTTTTCAGTTTTGGACCTCCTGAAGAAGATGCAAGAAAGACATAAGGAAAGGCTTCCGAGCAAGCGTTCTGCAGTAGCTACATCTCTTGGGAACATACACTTTGGTCATGGTGGTCTGTGGTCTGCGAGGATGGCACGGACCTCAGAACGATCCAGGGATCTATTGCCCTCTGCCTCTACCCAGAATGGAAGGTCTCTGCCTTCAGCTGGTATCCACTATGAAAAACACATGCTGTAGAGTTAATTTCTGAACCTCCGGTCAAATAGAGCTATGGATACTACTGTTCTTAGCCATCTCACATTGAAAGCAGCATGTGAAGGCTCTTTGCTCTTCATCCTCATCCACAAAGAGCAAGCTGAGACTCAAGATCTAGTACAAGGAAATGCTACCCACCTGCATTTCTCTCTCCCTGTTCTCCATTCCTCAAGCTACTTGAGATTCACTAAATTAATCTGGTTCACTGGTTCCTCTCCTCATCAGCCTATCCCATTCATGTTGCTTTTAGTTTGGTCCACACTGGAGGCCAGTATCATTTACAGTATGGTCAGACCACCAACAAACCCTAGAAGGTATCTTTCTGAACATGCCAAATGCAGTCAACTAGACCTGCACCACTTGTAAGACCTATTACAGTTCTATCAACCCAAACTATCCAATTCCTTTGGCATCTATCTTCCTAACACCGTGAAGCCACACGGACCAAAGCTCATCCTGCTTAACTTGCACGCAGCTAAGATACTCCTCGACTTGGGGAAACACTGGCCCCAGCTCCTTCTAAAGAAGGATGCCTGCAGAGGTCGACTCAGTCTCCAGGAGCTAGAGGTCATTAGCTCACAGAAGGTGGTAGATTTAAACTGCATCTGCAAATAAATACCAAACCATCAGGCAGGGATGAATCAAACTTGTAAGGCATAATGTAAGATATGAAATACTACATTAAACACCCCTCATTATAAATCCAGTCCTTCCTTTCTTTTCCCATATATTCCCCTTGATTCTTTGTTTCTTTACTTCAGTATCTGTCATTCCTTCGTAAAAAGCACTCTGCTTAGAAACAAAATTAAACATATCTGAGAGATCCATAAAAGAAGTGGTGAATAAACTCTACTATACACATCTTGTAGCTAGAGACAACTGAAATAACTCTTTCAGAAGTGGGCCAGGAGAAAGGCTCCTCTGATGATCAGCCAAATTTTAATTCTCACTAAAACCATGACACCTCTAAGGTTACTGAAAAAAGTAGAAAGTATTTTTGAACTCCGATAAGACTATCTGTTTTCATTAACTAGACTTTTTAAAAAGAAAACCAGAGTCCAAAGCTAAAATTTTAATGAAATCCTGGCTTGGAGGCAGAAATCAAGAATTAAAAACTCCAATCTGCCAAAACTGCAAGCTGCTGATAACTAGAGATCAAAAGAAGTGAAATGGAAAGTTTGCAAACAGTCTAAATACAAAAGTTGCTCTAGGATCAGCCTGGAATATGTATACATATAGACAGACACTTGCAAAAGAATACCTGGCATACCTGTCTGAAACAATGTAGAGGGGCAGCTACTGATTCAGTCTCTTTCAGATAGTCATCCCAATTAAACTGTTCTGGAAGACATAAGATAAAAAAAAAAAAGACCATATTGACAGTTTTTAAAGGGAACTTAAAAGGGGAGTTGGGGAAAGAAAGGGACAGGAAAAAAAAACCAAAACAACTATCTTGCAGAATTGATATTTTTTGTAACAACAGGTTTATTCTCAAATGGAAACTGCACCTTTGGAAAACATACAAGCCTTGCAGGAGCTTTTAAAAGCACCATTAGTTCATAGGGGCAACCATACATTAGGCAAAATCTCTATCAACCTTCTCTGAATTCTTTTTGTTGTTGTTGTCCACATCCAAAGATACAAGTCAGGGTATCTAGATTCAATTATCTGCATAAGGGCCTACCAAGCATCCTCGTACAAATCACATTAGCCTCTCTGTAACTTAATTCCCCTAACAACAGGACTCATACAATAACCTCAGAGGAGCACCAAATTGATACGTGTTGAAAAACACAGACATGCAGATTCTGTTGAATTTATGTTGCTAATACTACCCCAGTCCACTAGAAAGCCAAAGGATTAGGAGATTCTTCCAGCTGCATCCAGCTAATAGTTTTGTTCCTAAATTATCTAAGTGAGCCCTTTTGCTTATTTTTCTTGTTTGGGCAGGTGGAATTTTCCTGCTGTTCCTGAAGAGTAAATCATCCACGAACCCCAAAATGATGCAGTGATGCCACCCAGTGGCTCAGCAACTGCCACTCACACAGCCTATAGCAAACTTTTTTTGTGATGATGAAAATGTGGTTTCCCAAAACGTTAAGTGGGCACAGTTAAACACATCTCTGCAATTTTCAGGAGAGAGAAGCAAAGAAACCATCAGAAAAGAGCAGCATCTTCCAGAACTTGCCACCGCACATCCTTCAGAGAAGGATATAATTGTTATGTTGTTAGAATGGGACTGTAAATTTAGTGGGATGACACAAAAGTACAGAGGGAAACAAACGGTTGTTGGTCTGGGTTGCTTTGTTTGGTTGTTTTGTTGGGTAACACAAGCAGCCAGCTGCAGATGAAGCCCAGAGGAAAACAAAATTGTGTGGCTTTTTGCTCCCAGCTATCATTCGTCAAGCAGAAATGACCTGAAGTTTAAATGAGAACCTCTCCACCTGTAAAGATAAGCTACATTAAATTAAATCCAAGCTCTCGGAGATGGTGCTAATTATCAGTTCATTACTGCAGTCATAGAAATAGAAAAATGCATGTTTGCAACATGTAGGAAAATAATCACGTTGAAAAAACTCCCTACACTAAAAGCTTCTTTGTATTCCCTGTGTGCACAGGTAAAGAAGCAGTTGGTTTATATAGATTTTTAGTTCTAAAGCCCCTGAAAACATGTAACTTCTGAGAAATAGAAATCCTTAAGAAAATTAGCTTGCACTAAATGATTTAACATGCATTTCTCTTCCCACTCAAGCCTGCAGGCTGAATTAAATAGCTTATGAAAAACCCATTATGCAACAAGCACAACTTTATAACCCACCAGCAAAGTGAAAACTAGAGAGAGAAAGGAATTTTTATGCTGGAGAACATAGCAGCATATACTGGAAACAGGAAGAAGGGGGAAAAAAACCAACCACCAACCAAACAAAAAAACAACCAAACTAAAATCAAACAAAAAAAACAAAAAGAAAAAAACACAAAAGAAAACAAAACCAAATCCTGCCGATCACAAAGTAACTCAAGCTAAAAGGGACCCAGGAGGTCTCTAGTTCAGCCTCCTGCCTCTTCAGGGTTCCATCCCCCTCACGGTGAAGATGATCTCCCAAAAGCTTTCTCTTCTTTTGGCTGAAAAAAATATTTTTCTGGTTTCAGTACCAGTTTTCTGCTTACATCTTGCATTCCAGTGCCTTCAATTTTTGGACTGCCAGCCAGCTTGCTTCAGTATAGCAGTGTCTTCTTGTACTGGGAAGCTCAAAACTGATCACAGTACTCCAGATATGGTCTCACAAAGTACCAGATGAAGCAAATCCTTTCTCAAAGAAGCAAATCCTTTCTCTCAGCCTGCTGCCTACAGCTCTGCTGGTAGGACTCTGTATGCAGTTGACGTCTTTCACCACAAGAGCACACTGCTGGCCAGGCTTGCACCCTGCCAGGACTCCAGAGCCTCTCCTGAAGAACTGCTTTCCAGACAGCCAGCTTCACACCTGGGCTCCTGCCGGGTTCCAGTCTGCCCAGGTGCGGGAGGAACTCTCCACTTGCTTTTGAATCGCAGGAGGTTCCTGACAGCCTGTTTCTCCAGCACTGGGAGGTCCATCTGAAGAGCAGCCCTGCCTTCCAGCCTACTACCTTCTCCTCCCAGTTAGATGTTGTCTGTAAACTAGCTGGCAGTGGGTTCTGCCCAGTCATCCCCATCTGTCAGTAAGGCATAAAACAGCATCATTTCAGAGCCTTGGGGAAGCTGCTTAAGGGATCGGAACGCAAGTTGTGTTCTCCTCCATCCCTTCAGTGGCAATCGTGAATAAGGAAATTAATAGGAAAAGACAACAGGTCAACTCATGGCTCCAGGACTGGTGTTATCAGCAGGGCTTTGGGTTTTTTTGATCGTGGGCTGCTGTATGAGATGCCTGGCCTGCTGGTGGCAGGTGGGATGCACCTGTCCCAGAGGGGGAAAAGGAATTTGGGGCAGGAGTTGGCAGGACTCATTGACGGGGCTTTAAACTCGACATGAAGGGGGAGGGGGATAAAACCAGGCTCAATAGGGATGGGCCTAAGAAAAGCCTTCAGTCTACTGTCCTAATCAAGGTAATTAATGGTGGAAGATGGGACAGTAACAGCACAGGGCTCACTAATAGGTTAGTAACCATGGAAATGGACATGAAACTCGAATTGAAGGGGGAAGGGAATAAAACCTGGCCCCCCAGTAATGAGCCTAGGGGTAAAGGACAAATGATGAGGTTAAACTAGAATCAAAGGGGGAGTGGGACAAACCCAGGACCGCTAGGGATAATCCTTGGGGAGACATACCAGTTTTGGAGGCAATATCTGTACCTTGGATCAATGCACGTATGCCAATGCCCATAGCATGGGCAATAACCAGGAAGAATTGGAAGCTGCTGTGCACCAGGGAAACCGTGATGTAACTGCCATCACAGAAACGTGGTGAGATGAGTCACATGGTTGGAGTGCTGCAATGGATGGCTACAGGCTCTTTAGAAGGGATAGGCAGGGAAAGAGGGGTGCACAAGTGGCTTTGTACGTTAAGGAGTGGTTTGACTGCCTTGAATACAATGCTGGCCACTCCAAGGTGGAATGCCTTTGGATAAGGATAAAGGAGAAGGCCAACGAGGCTGATATCCTGGTGGGAGTCTGCTATAGACCACCTGACCAGGATCAAGACACTGATGAGACATTCTTTCAACAGCTTGGAGATGTCTCACGTTCACTACCCCTGTTCTTGTGGGAGATTTCAACTGACCGGCTGTCTGCTGGAAGTGCAACGCAGCAGAAAGGGGGAAGCCCAGGAGGTTCCTAGAATGCATGGATGACAACCTCCTGCTGCAGCTGATAACCCAGCCTACTAGGTCACCTGGGGCACAGTGACCATGATATGATAGAATTCTCAGTATGTGGTGAAGTCAGGAGGGTTGTCAGCAAAACCTCTACCTTGGACTTCTGGAGGTCTACTCAGGACACTAATTTGGAGAGTGCCTTGGGAAACAGCCCTCAAAAGCAAAGGGGCCAAGGAAAGCTGGGCTTACTTTAAGGATGGAATTATGAAGGCTCAGGAGCAGGCTGTCCCTATGTGCCAAAAAATGAGCCGACGTGGAAGCAGATTGGCCTGGTTGAGCAAGGAGCTTTTGCAGGAACTCGGGGGAAGGAAAAAAATAAAAAAACAACAAAAAAACCCCAAGAGTGTATCAACTTTGGAAAGAGGGGCAGGTGAACCAGGAAGCGTTTAAGGATACTGTAAGGTCATGCAAAAGCTCAGTTTGAACTTAATCTGCCCAAATCTGTTAAGGATAATGAAAAGTGTTTTTGTAAATAAGAAGCAGCTGCAGAGGGACCTGGACAGGCTGGGTCAATGGGCTGTGGCCAGTGGTATGAGATTCAGCAAGGCTAAGTACAGGATCCTGCACTTTCACAATAACTCGATGTATCCCTATAGACTGGGGGATGAGTGGCTGGAGAGCAGCCTGGTAGAGAGGGACCTGGGAGTGCTCGTTGGCAGCCAGCTGAACAGGAGCCAGCAGTGTGCTCAGGTGGCAGGGAAGGCCAAAGGAATCTTGGCCTGGATCAGGAATAGTGTGGCCAGGAGGAGCAGGGATGGAATTCTGCCCCTGTACTGGGCACTGGTGAGGTCTCACCTCCAGTACTGGGTGCAGTTCTGGGCCCCTCACTCCCAGAAGGATCTGGAGGTGCTGGAGAGGGTCCAGAGG
>JANHFX010025107.1:59738-82096 GCA_027560015.1 Chloroceryle amazona
ATCGGGAAGCAATTCCTCACAGAAAGGGTGATAGAACACTGGGATGGACTGCCCAGGGAGGCGGTGGAGTCACCATCCCTGGAGGTGTTTAGGAAAGACTGGATGCTGCACTTAGTGGCATGGTTTAGCTGATGTCATGGTGTTTGGTCACAAGCTGGACTCAATCTCAGAGGTCTTTTCCAGCCTCAATAATTCTGTGATCATCCCTAGTATCAACCTCTGAGAAATGCCAGCAGCTACCAGGTGAACCTTGTACTGTCTGGCAGTCCGGTCAGTTTTCCATCTACCTATCCAAACCACATCTCACCACCCTGGCTGAAAGGACATGTCCTTTGCTTGCTTGGAAATAGCTTCCAGGAGGAGTCTCTCCATAGTCTTCCTGAAGACTGAGGTCAGGTAGGCCAGCCTGTTAATTCCCCAGGTGCTCTCTTCTTGACACTGGGCATGCTGTTTGCCCTTTTCCAGCCGGTGTGAAGCTTCCCCAAACACTATGACCTCTCCAAAATGAGAGAGAAGCCTCACAGTGACATCCACTACCTCAGTACCCTCAGAGCATCCCATCTGCTCCCTGTCCCATGTGACTGTCCAGTTTGCTGAAGTGCTCCCTGTCTTCTGCTGTACATAATGCTTCAGTTTAAGTCAAAATTTTATAAAATTTTAATTAAAATGTTAACTATCAAGTGTCACTTGTAGATAGGTAGAATTTAAGGTTCTAGTTTATTCAGTTTAGCTTAATACAGTAACACCACAGCCTAAGCAGATGGAGCACCTTGTGTCTTCTCATGTCATCCCTAGGTTCCTTTGGCACACAGCTGAGACTTTACCCAGAGATGTATCTTTTCTAGTCTTTATTCCAAAATTTCTCTTTGTCAAAGACGAGGTTCCCTTTTAATTTAGGTTTACGTAAATGGTTTTGGTTTACATCACCTGTAAGTGTAAGGTATTTCATACCCTGCTTTGTAATTCATACCTCCTTCTATATGTTGTGATTGTTCAGTTAGAACCTTTCTCCTCCTCCTGTCTGGTTTTTTCACCTGTTTTTCTCACACCTCTCTATCTCCCCTCCTCCTCAACTTTTCCTATCCCATACCCCTGGATGCTAGCCCAAAGCATTGTAAGGCATCCTTCTTCATCCAGCATCAAGAGGCTATTTCTTCTTCCTTAACATCAACAAGCAACAACACAGGATAAAAATTATCATCTCATCTACAAAAAAATCAGAGACCTTGCTTGATCCTGAGCAAGGCTTTACTCTCTGTGGTTGACAGAGCTGAGTCTAGATTCCAGGAGTAAGTTCAGTGCTTAGACAATAGATTAACAGTGTAGTCCCGAGTAGAAGATGACAGATGACAGAATAAGGCTTGCCTGCTTAGCACTTCCTCTCCCACAAAGCTTTCAACACCTTGCTCTGTACTGCAGAAGGCAGGAATGTTTTCCAGCAACTCATGAAATATGGTTATCTTATAGACATATGAAAAGCACTTTGCTGGTAGGGGTGTCTTACGGGGCTCCATCTGTCACAACAGACAACATTTTAAAACAGACATGCTACCTGAACTGGAGCTCTTCTTACACTGCAGAAGAGGGAAAACAAGACACAAATACACTTCCTTTCCTGTCTCAAAGTAACAGTGAAGGATAACAAAGATGACTGCTAGAATCCCAAGAAATGGAAGAATTAAGTCTGGCAAACCTAACAGCAGACAGCTGTACTGTGGCTGGTATCAACAGGGTACTGTATCTTTTACACCCAGCTAGTGTCAGTATCTCAGCATGTTTGGTCAGCGACCACACTACTTGCAAGAACTACTCCACTGGTACCAAGGAAAAGCTCTGAACTAGACCATCAGAGTCAGAGAGCGTGGAAACATAAGCAGAATGAGAGCTTAAATAACACAGTGACATTTTATTGAGAATTAACTAAGTCGTCCTGAAGAGATTTTCTACTTCAATCAACAGTATTTTTTACTGCCCAGATTCAAGCAACCAGCATGAACATAGAGAGGATAAGGATGCTGCTGCCCTGTCTCAAAGCCCACAAAAGCTAACCTGCCAGCAAGGCTCTGTATATGCTGCCCTATGGCACCTGCTGAAGATAGCAGAGGCTAAGGTTGATAAGAAGCTGGATCGTTTCTATCAAGTGCATAGTTTTCTCAGTTTATTGTAAAAACACAATTGATTTGAAAAACGAACTTGTTTAAAGTCAAATTAGAAATACACAATGAGAAGAACAGATAAATCAGTAGTCATCTAAAAAAAAAAAGAAAAATTAAAAAAAAAAATGAATGTTTAAACAGCATCTTTGATTATACATACAAAGAGTACTTGTCTTGGCTAGTAAAACTATCAGTCTCAAGTTTCAATCATCATTTCCTATACCAAAATAGACTTTCCTAACAGTTAGACAAAAGCAACAGTATGGTTTTTAACTCCCCACCAGTAACAGCCAAAGAGATTTGAAGAAAGAGAAAAAAAAAAATGCCTCAGGAGATAGTATAATCTAAATACACACTTTTCCTTTCAAGGTACCTTAACTAGTAACCTGACAGCTGCAATACCTACCACTTTTTAAAGACGGGTTGTTTGCCTGCTGATTCTTTCCATCTTTCTCTTTTTTAATATTCTTTGAATCTAAAAGACAAGATTCCATTACATAATAAATGTAATATTCACATCATAACGATGTCCAGCATAACACAGAATGCTTTCAAACAATACAAAATGTCTTGTTCCAAATATTGGCTTTCCTTTATTCATTTCAGTGCGTAATCAAAAAGGTATTTGTATTATAAATTTAATCACTGCACTATTTTGCTTTCAAAATATAATGAGAATATACAGCATGAAAAAGCAGAGCTTTTAACTAAATTATACTACATTATAAAAATAAATCTAGTTGCAGAAAGTGTAGTATTAGCTCCACAATGTGCAACTCTCTCCTAATTTTTAACAGCTTTACTCAATCTACATGCAAATCGAGATTCTCAAGACCACTGGATATCTTTTTAAATCCTGTCCAGACCACTGTGAACTGAGAAACAAGAAAAAAACCCCAACCAAGCAACCCCGCCTAAAATATTTCCGAGTGGAAGATTCCATTCTATATCTAAATTCTTGAATACTCAAATACAAGCAGCTATTTCAGCACGTCAGGTATTTAAAAAAATCATTCAGAAGAATATATCTTGTCTGTCATTTAGCTTCATATGCACCCAGAAAGGAGCCTGTCATATTTCCTTTTTGCTGGATTCCAGTGTATATGTGAGACACAGCAGAACTGGGAGGCTAGAAGGGAGGAGACTGAGGGAACCGGTTCCACTTGTTCCTTTTAGTCTTTAAAATATGTTGATGACCTGTCTCTGACACTCACGGCCTCAAGAGCAACTCAAATATGAATTGGCAACCAAAATGCAAGCACATTTTCAGATTTCAACAGGTTATCAACCTCTGCATGGCAGAATAACTCTCTTCCCTTGTGAGCATCTCAGCAAGAGGAATGGGGCCGGTCCTCTGGGAAGGCACATGCCTCAGCTCACACCTTGGGTGATCCCAGTTAACCTGAACTGTTGAAGGGCCAGCTCACTTGTACAGAAAGGTTCTGCTGATATCTGACTTCTGTTTTGGCTTGTGCTTACATCTTTAGCTATTGATTGGCTCACACTTGAAATAAAAAAATGCTCCTTACCTAGAATAAGAAGCATTTGGTTATCAGAAACACTTGAGATTCAACAAGTTGTTCTGTAGTCAAGATAAAGTCCTAATAGTGCTTCTGTGTTTTCTGCAAGTAGGGCTTTTCTTGAAACAGAGACAACTGATGAGCAACGTGTGATGTGCAGCATTTCCATCCCACTTCTCTCATCATTCACCGAGGAACTGCTGTGTACAGCAAGACCTGAATCATGACAATCTTCTGTCAGCAATCCCAAAATCCCCCCCAACAGGCAGTGAGGAGAGGATTAGCTATCCACCTGGCTCTGTGCTGGGGAGGACGTGGTGCTGTTTTGGGAGCCACAGCACTGGCCAAGGCCAGGTAGGGACACATCGGTCAGAGCTTCTCCACCACCCTGGCCAGGAGCTATGGGAGAGGAGGCACTGGGCACCCTCCCTGGGGACTGTTTGAGGCATGGGCCCACAGGTGAGCCCAGCTTGGCAGGGCCCATGGCCAGGCAAGGATGTTGGAAGCTAGAGATCAGCCCTGTTCTAGCATTGCTGGGGCAGGACATGATGGCCCCAGGGGGCTGACATGGGGTCCTGGCCCTGGGCAGGGTGGAGAGAAGCCCCAGGTGACATTGGTCAGGGCCATCAAAGCCTGTATGTACTCAGGGCCAAGATGCCTTCCAAGAATAACCTAGATTCCACAGTCATAGAAAATATACCTACAGCTCAAAATATGATGAAAAAATATCACCCATTTCTCCTAAAGCAGATGTGGGGAGTACCACAGATCCTTTGCAAAGGAAAGAAAATGCTGTGTTTACTTCTTGACTTAGTCTACTTTCTTATGTGCTCTTTTGGAAAAAGTTTGCTTTGAAACATTTTCTACTTGACAGGTTCCCAAAGAAAAAATCCTTATGGAGGTAAACTTCAGATGGACTTGTTGAAATGCTTCTGAATGCTGTCTACAGAGCTCTAATCCCACTCTTTCCTCAGGAGTAGGGCTTTAATCCACCCAACCCACCCTACACCCTGACAACAACTGACAGTGGGAATTTGAGAAGGGATAGTATTAAAACTAGCTCAGTACCAAGAGCACAAGACTAACATTCACCTTCTCCCTCTACCCATCAAAATATATTCCATTCAGCCTCTTTGGGATGCAGGTGAACCCAGCTAGTTTTCTACTGGGTGGTGGCAATCACCAGCAGAGCCTTTTGCAGTGTTCTACAAGCCCAGTTACTCAGGCTTTCCCCAAACCAGTCAGAAGATTGTTGCAGACGTCAGGATGACAGCTTACAGAATAGAAAGCTTCCCAATCTGCTTATTTCAGAAAAGGAAATCCAACAAAGACCCACATCAGAGACTTACTGAAGAAGAGAACTAATAAATGCTTCCTGAGAACATCCAAAGCTTGAAAGGACAGATTCATGAAAGAGTATCCACCCAACACTGCCAGACTCTAAACGAGATGACAGCCTTTCATGAGGAGAGACATCAAGAACAGGTGAAAGAATGTGAAAAAAGGCACCACCTGGCCACCAGATGAGGTCTCACTGACAAGCACCACTCGCATTATTTATTCCCTGTACCAGAAAAGTTTAGTGCTTATCCTGTGAATATCATAGCAACTAAGAACACTGAAATGGAACACTCAGCAATGCATTCTTCTTACCATCAGCCATTAGAAAACTATGAGGACAAGAAGAAATGGATCCCTCAATAGCACTTTAAACAGGTGGAGACATCTTCATTCGTAAAAAAACATAGGCACTGGTCACTTATTTTTGATGGCCAGCAATTTACTCTTTAAAATGCTCCAGCAAAACTCACCCAGCACGTGCAGAAGCATCCAAAAATAAGCCTAATTAAACCCAAGATTGTTTTCAAAGCCTCCCCTTGCTTTTATGCAGTCCAACTTTCAAAGTTGGGAAGACCGTTACAAAGCTGGAGTGTTTTATCTAAGAAGAAAAAAAGCTCCCAGCAGCAAGAATTACTAACCTGCTGTCACATTAGGTACACCAAATCTACTACCATTTGGGAAAGTTTCCCCCAGTTTATACTTCACAGTTGCTATGATGCCTTGGTCTGGTGTGCCTCTTCCAGTGTCAGTAGTTGAGGTGTGTAAGAATTTATTTTCAAAAGCAACATTAAAGAAAGATTTGATTAAAATTCAGTTTTATAAATATGAAATACATGCCTTTTTTTTTTTCAAAATGCCTGCCAATCTACATTTGAAATTCTGATATCCTAAATTCTAGTATGTTTTGTTTCAAAGGATCACTGAAAATAAAATTAAGACTTGGAGGACTATTATATCCAGTCACTGGGCTGAAGAAGAGAACTTCCTCAGCATATGACCCTCAGCTTCTTCAACTCAAAAAATGAGGTTATGAAAGGAGGAAATGCTTCTGCAGATGTAAAGAGTATTTTCTTTTCATCTCCCTGTAACCACATTTAATGACTAATTCCTTGAAACAGGAAAAGTGGGCTTGAAAATGGAAACCTTATTCATATATTAGAGAGACAGAAGAGATTTATTAGCTCTAGAGGCTTGAAGCTTATGGTGACAAAAAAAAAAGAAGCCAATTTAATTCATTATCTGTCTTCCCCTACTCATAAAGTCAAAGAGAAAAGTTTTAGTCTTCTTTCTAACATAAAATACAGTATGGCTTAGATCATTTAGTCACAACATGAATACAAATTAAATGCTGCTACTGTAGATATAATCACATGCTACTCAGCTCTTTAAAAAACAATAAAGAAAAAAGAATGGGCTAATATTTTCAAAGAAAGTTTTAAAAATAAAGTAGTATATAAGCATAGAGAGTTCATATCTTTGCTATGTAAATAGATAGACATTTAGCTTATAATCCATACACAAGTTAAATACTTATTTTCAAAACCCCAGGAAAGATCATTCTCTTCTGGGTAGCAAGATTAGAATACAGCATATACTAAAATGATAAACCCAGCATATTCTGTTCTTCATCAACTAACTTTTAAGACAGTGCACTTCATAAACTAAAGCTGTAGATCCAAAAGCAGATTGGAGTAAGATTATTTAACACGGTGCTTTCTGCTTACCAATTTAAAATTCCATGTGCTTACATTACTCCCACCCTATCTGTAACCACAGAATTCCTTCCCTGATAAGATTACTCAACAGGGGACAGGCAAGAGCAACCACAGCTATCGTGCAAGAAATTAGAGAGAAGGAAGAAAAAAGGCAAAGCTATCATGACTGACTGTGAATGCCAGCAAAAAGAAAACAAAACAAAAACTAACCCAAATAAAAATCAGAAAGGGCTCCTTTAGAATATAAGGTCTGGTAAAAATAATTCTGGTGACCAGTGTTTAGTTTCTCTTAGAAACTTCCATATTGAATTGAGATGCAGGTCTGAGATGCTTTAAAAACCCACAACACTTCTTTCTGGGAGGAGTTAGCCCTTCAAAAAACCAAGATGATTGCTTTGTCTGCATGCTAGGTAGTTTTAACCTCAGAATGGTGTGCTACGTACGAGGCAAATACGCGTTATCTTCTAAGACTTGCTATTTACCTGGTGTTCCATGTGGGGGGAAATGCAATTGCCAGCCTTGCTTTCTAGATTTCTGCAGCTATTTCTAAGCCACCTTAAAGCCTTCAACTCTGACAGGTGTTCCAAACATGGCAGGAGACCACTTTTGCCAAAGAAATCGCTTGTCTCTTCTCGATGGACAGAAAATACCTTTGGGTGACAGAAACACTTGCTCTCCTCATGCCACACAGGTACTCGCCTGCAAGATGAAGTTTCCTAAGACAAGCCCAAGACTTACAACCATTGCTTAGGAAGGGGCCTTCTTCACTCTCTACCACACAGGGCTGTGAGCACCTTCTAGCTACCCCTCCCCAAGCCTCAGCACACAGTTGAGGAGAGCAAGACAACAGGAAATATCAAATGTCTCCTTTCCCTTTTTGTTTGTGCTTCCCCAGTAGGATTCTTATCTGCCAGGAACAGGGTGTCTCTTTTAGTATATTTAGACAACAGACATGCAGAAAATCTACAAGAGAAGGGGGCAGACTTCCTCCATAAACTCTTGGTGCAACAATTAAACGGATGATTCCTGCCATTCCACAAAATCTGTGATAGCAAAAGACAATTATTTACCAAGGAAGCACACAAGCACATAAAGCAGCTCGGACTGAAGGTGGGAAACTCAAGAAAAGTACAAAAGTGTTAGCAGCTTTTTCTGGGAGAGGACTACCCGTACGAAACCTTTGAAAAGCAGCAGCAACCTCAGTTCAGAGAGTGGGTCTTTCTCTCTTTACCTTCTCTTTGTTTCCTCAGCCCAAACGCCCTTGCTTCTTAAGCCTCACTCTTTTATTTCAGCACTTAACTCACAATCAACTTCTGAAGACATGACACAGCAGAAATCACACCTTTCTAGAACACTACATTTGTGGGTTAATTTCTTTGAAAATGTCCATTTTTATCTTCAGAAGACAACTGCTAATGCCATTCGTTGTGATAAATTTTGAATTTGGATTCCTTGTACTACACTGTTATCATCTTGCTAAATTATGTGCAGTTACAGAATAAAGCACTACATTTTATTTACTATCACACCTAGACACATCCATCAATTTTAGAATAGTGGAATGGCTTCAAGGCTGTCATGGGATAAAATGACTTTGGGTGAACTTGTAGAACTCCAGGATAAGCTCGATTTAGCATACTTACTCTAAAATAATGTGAAGTTTGAACTTACCTGTGTTTAGGACATATCATAAACTGTCTTCTTTAATCTAACAGCAATATCCCACCACCTTCAAAAAGAGCATTTAGCAGGTTCCCTCTTTTCTTTCGTCTTGGATAAAAGCTACCAGGCCTTACCTTTAGCTGCTGTTCTCCCCATGGTAACACTTCTGTGATCTCCCCTCTGACAATAAAAAGGCTGAAGTTGAAAGACCAGTTAATTCTTCCTTTCAGCACAACAGTTTCCTGTGGAGGAGTAATACAACAAGTTAGGGGGAGGCTGTTGTTGGGGTTTGGGTTTTGTGGGGCTTTTTTTTGGAAAGGAGAAGTTTTTTCCCTCTTGGTATATAATTATCTTGCTGGTTTTAAGTTGCAAATGTTTAACAAACTATGCCTAGAAGAACAGCATGTGAACAACAGATACATCAAAGCAGCAAACGTGCACAACTCCAACTTTTATTTCATTGTGTTAAGACAGTTCACTGTATAATGATTCACATTTCCCGTGGACTTCTCATACAAAGAAAGATATAAAATGTGCTTTATTCCTTTTTTCCACAATAAACATTCAAGGAAGATGGAAGAAAGACTTTTATACATAACCCCCTCATACCACCTCCCTTGCACAGAGTTAAGCAATCATCAAGTTAACGTCTTGGGGTAAAACACATTGTCTTGCACAACTACAGTGGAAAGGGGAAGAAAACACTGATGTAAGAGATCTACACAAGGGCCCAAGTGCTCACTGATACTCCTGCTCCCTGCGACCTGTAACAGAGCCCAGAGAACCTGTTAGGGAAACGCTCACTGCAGAGAAATGCACTGAGCCACATTCTCGTAGGCTTTAGAAACCAGAAGGGCCAGATTAGTTAAGCTGTTGTAAACCAGCAAAACCAAACTGTATTTTGTGTGGGGGTATTAGTGTGTTTTTCTACTCCAGCATCTAATTTTTTGAACTCTGACTGCATTCAATTCAAGCCAAATTCACGGGAAGTTTTTTAGCCTCAAAGCAACAAAGCCAGCAGCTTTCCTATCTTTTTCCATTCACTGTGAGTAGTAAGGGGTAAAAATACACCTGATTTTCTTCTTTGATCATTTCCTTTCAAGAACTCCCATGAAGTTAAAGCTGACATTACCAAAAGTTCTGAGATTATTTTTTTTTTAATTTAAATACGTGCGTACTTTTTCCAAGATTGGTTTTGCCAAAGGTGGCATTTTTAGAAGCTATACCTTTCCAAAGTTACATAAAAGGAAGGATAGTTTAAAAGCAAGTTATCTACTTGGAATTTCTTGAATCTTACACACACAAAAGTATAATTACACATACATATAGCATATAACAAGAGCAGCAGCATAAAGGTTGAGTATCTTCCTGGAACTGTGGTATTTCAATGCAACTTCAAGGAACTCGCACACTGTGGTGATGCGTTGCACAACGAAACACAGTGCAAGTCCCACGGCTCAAACTAAGGAAATATGGTTTTAAAAATGCCAGTGACTAAAGAATTCATTAAATGTGTGTGTGTGTGAACATGCTGAACAGTTATTACTAAAACTCTCAAGACTGAGACTTGAAAGCAGTTATAAATAAAACTAAATACTACCATAAAATAAGCAGGTTTTGCTACACAATAGCATTCATCGCATAAGTGATCATCGGGATTAAGAACAGAAATCCTTTTAAGCCACCAAATAAATCTGAAATACTTGATACTTTTGGAGACTCCCCCAAAAATTCAAAGCTTTTCCGCTGCGAGTAATAAATCGTGAAAGGTGATGCAGAGTCGAAGTAACTGCTTTTACAGATTACTTTAAAACAGTGCATGGTTTTTATCTTTTTGTTCCAAGTACCAGATTGCACTTGGTGCAGTAATAAAGATTCCAACCCCGCAGTGATAGTCATCAAGTTTAGCACAACTGGAGAGTCTGTCAGAACATAAAAAGGATTCCAGCTTTTCATTAGCTTGTGTTGTACCAGATAGGCTAGTTTACAGCATACCCACCAGCCTGTTAAAAATATAAGACAACTGAAAGCTCTGAAAGCACTGTTTGAGGCAAGCTCAACTGCAGGAAAACAATATATTGCTGTCTTAAAGAGGTGCTACTTAAAAGTCAGTTACACCTAAATATTCAGTTTAGAGCTGCTGTTAAATTATCTTGTAGATAGTGCTGGTTGTGATAGAAAACATTCGAGAACAGTATTCCTGAGCCTCTACTTAACAATGGCTACATGCTGCTGAATTATGACAAAAGGAAAACCAGTTACCTCCAAAACAGAGCAGGGCCAGTCTGAAACAAAGTGCAACTTCTTTTGCAGGGACAGACCTAGGAACAGCTTCCTATCACCTTGCATAATTAAGCAGCAAACCATAAGTGAGGTAGTGACATCCTCTGCTAACCAAGATAGAGTCTTCTTGCGTTGTACTCACGATTGCCAGCCTGGCTCAACTGACAGCACACCCACCACAGAAGAGAAGAAAACTGCCAGCAAATACAGGGGAGAAACACCCAGGGATGTTTTGACAAAATGACATAGAAAGGACAAGAGTTGAAGGCATTCTTGTAATTAATTGCACCTCGGAAAGCAAGCTGAGTGATACAGAAAGCTAGGGTTAAGAAATTAACCTTCTAGAAATGAAGGGGGGGGGGAATGAAACAAAACAATGTCAGGAATATAGAGGCAAACAAAGAAATGCAATGGCAAGGCTGAAGCATGATGGTGTTAGGGTCCAGAAAGCAGCAGAATGAAAACCAAAGTTACAAGACCAAGCTATGTGTAGGGATTGCCAGCCGCAGCCAGAGAATGGCCAAAACCTGCTGAACAAGGAATGGTAGTACAGGATCCCTGTCAGACACCAGTGAGAGACTGTTTACTGTGAATTAAGGAAACTGAAAAAGCTGAGGGGGAAAAAAAAAATCATAATAAAAAAAATAATCCATGAACCTGGGATAGACACTGGATTCTTCATCAAAATACCTTCAATTTAAAGAGCCATGGAGGACTTCCATACTCATGGAGTGTATTATTTACAGCTCACATCATCCCATAGACAAAGTTTTATTCTTAGTGTCTCTTACATTGGTTATTTTAAAAAAAATTGGATGGAAAGCATTCATCTGACTTGAACTGCTTACTGAAGTTTTTACTGTTAATCCCCAAATCACTCTACTAGCCACCTCCCGCTGCGCGAGCCCTTTGTCAGAGAGCAGTATATTAGCAGACAAGCCTAAGCCTTCAGCCTCTCTGCCTCGCTACTGCATAATAGTAGGTGTCAGAAAACAGGACAGGAAAAATTCTTCCCCTCTACCTTTGCTTGTCTCGTTTTGGAAGAATTACTCAAAGGACATGTCTTGTTGCATTGCAAAGAAGCTGGTATTCTACAGAAAATGTCAAAATCATTCTGTTTGGCCTGCTATGCACCTCCATTATCCTCCTCACCTCCATCATCCTCCTCACTGTAAGCCAGGCACTCAAGCAAGCTGAATGTTCTGAAAAAAAATCATGCCTATTTAGGACTTCTCAGTGCAAGTTTACCTCAACATTATACCCGCTCGTAAAAATACATAGCACAGAATTACAGAGATAAATATGACATTTAAAAGAAGCCTAAACAAATAAATTGTGGGTTTAATCCCCACCAAAAAGATTAAGGTTTTTCCATCAATAACTCTGCCTGTCATTCTCAGAGATAAGATATTAATTTTCACAGCCAGTTAGCTTCTGATATTAACGCAGTAACTCAGACCTCATCGCTGCTGAGAGGAAGGGACAGTCATCAGTGGGCAGCCTGCACTGGATAAGGACTAAGGCTATCCTTTTATACAGACACACAGCACAGGAGAGGAATCTAAAACAACATACACTTTGAAGCATCAATTAAATTCTTAATTTTAGCCTGAAATACAAGCAAAAAAAATATGCAGGCTCAATCTGAACCGGGAGTTCTACTTGCCTGCCTCTTTCTTCGTTCTTTTTTTTTTAATACAAATGCTTCCAGATCAAATTTCCATATGCAAGGGGGGGAAATACACAGAGTTTGAACAGCAAAACCCGTTCTAGACAGAGAGTAGGTGCAATAAAGAAGAAATAGTGCCCTCCAACTCTTCCAGATATAAAAGTCCTACATTTGCTTCTACCACCAGCATTCATATGCTTTAGAACTTTAAAGAGACAGCAATTCAAACCACTGGCCAGTATCCCCATGCTCCCCTTGCTGTTACTGCTCCTCGCTCTCTTCTTGCTGTTTGTTACAGCCCATCATACACAGAGCCCTTCAAGAATCCTCTGGGGACCCACAGGCAGGCCAGCAGCAGCAGTTCCCACTCCAGCTTCCATGTGTGGGACCTACAGGCACCAGTCCCTTCCCAAACAACTGCAGCTTTACTGCAATCCTTCAAAGTTATCCTTCCTCAATCTGAAAGAACTCTTAAGGAAATTAATAACCTATTCATCTATTCTCTCCTAAATAAACCCCCTACTTCAGCCCATTTTCACAAGTCTTTAAGCAGCTGACGAGGCAAATAAAGAGGTAAGACTTCAGAGGAGTATTTATGCAACACCTCCAAATTTCCAATACTTGAAATTTACTTTCCAGCAAGTCACCCAGCGTGCAGACTCATTTAGTACACCCTTTAAGACACAACAGCATAGACTAATTTCTGTAATAGAGAGAATCAGTTTATACCTTTTAGAGCATAGTGTGGTATCAGAGGAAAGTAAAAGCTCAAAGGCTAAAAGAAAAAACTTAAATGATTGCATCAGAAGGTTATAAAACGTTAACACAAGGTTTGTAGCTGTAAAATCAGTATTATTTAGTATTACACATACACGACTCCAAACCAAAATATAACGATCAAGTCTTCTTTCACTTATGCACACAAATATATAATCAACTGGTGTTCTGGCAAGAAATTTGATCCAGGTTGGAATCCCTTTTAGTTCACGTTCTTTGTAGCAAACAAACAAACAAACACACACAAAACAAAGAGATATTTTTTTCAAGGAAATTAAATTAAACTTGTTTTCATACAGCAGAACTTTAATGAGCTGATGTATCCAAGCACCTTGTCTTCTAGCTGATAAAAACAGAGTGAGGAGAGGCAAGGTTTTGCCAAATTTACACACTTTCAGAAGAGCAAATATTAGCTAGCCTTATGTACTATTAAAAGCACTAAGTTTGAATGTTTCTTAAGTTGTTAAAGGAAGAGAGTGGGTACTGAGTCTTTACAAACACAGTTTTGTAATGTCATTTGCCTTAACATCAAGACAAAATTTTCTGCACTTGCAAAATTCTTCTGAAAGTCACCAACACTGCACTGCTCACTATTTATGAAGTGATTAGCATAAACAAACTTGTAAGCTGTCAGCAGTAAAATACTGCTTGTAAATGTTCTGCCCTCTCTCCAGGTAAGTTTATGACCTGCTTTAGCATATGAGCGACTGTGATTACAGTAACTCATACACTTCAAGACTACAAAAGGCTCTCCAAACTTTCCAACTGTACTAAGTGTGTTATTCAGTACAGTACAAGGCATTGCCTATTTTAAAAAGCAACTCTAACAAGGTTTAGACCAAAGATTTGCCCCAAAATTCCCCAAAGAAGAGATACTTCTAAACAAGAACAGCAGAAAAAGTGTCCGAATGAAATGACACAGCTTGTACCAACACATAGCAGAAACAATTTATGTCATGTAGCTTCAACGTGTACTAATTTGACAGTAATTTTAAAAACTAAAGTTTAGAGCTGCCCTACGGCTACCAATGGAAAATAAAAATAGCTTTTCTACTCTTTCCCTCCCTCCCCATCCTGCTTTAAAAGTCAGAAGATGTGAGGCTGTAAAAACCTGAAAAAGGAAATGGTATGTGTGAAGTCAGCAGTTCAGCAAAGCGGCTGACTGGCCATTAACAGCTTTAAATATTCTTAAAATGCCAGTGTTGCCACATGAAAGGGTATTTTAATGTTATATTCAAATAAATAAAAAAATACAGCTCACACTGCTCACATTTCTACCTTAAGTAAACCTGCCAGTTGTAGAGGTTTACTGGTACGTATCTACAGCAGCGCGAGAGTTCGACAAACTCTTGAAACATTCGGGTGAATTCAGCTCACTGAAACTTCTGCCCTGTTTTCCACTTCCCCCTGCAAGCCTGGAGTGCTCTTCCTGAAAACATTTATCATCGTTATTCGACTTGGCTTTGTTCAACTGCCTAAGTCAAATTTCTTTCATAAAGAAAACTAAATTATGCATAAAAACCCCAACGATTCCGTGTGATTAGCATTGGCCAAGAGCTACATACCTGCATGAAATTCTCTCTACGCCCAGATACATCTCCTCTGCCTTCAGCACAGCCTCTTTTGACACAGAAGAGAGCTCTGGAACTATTTGTTCTGTGAGGCACCCAGCATACTTCTAGCACAGTGTAAATACAACAGGTAAGGGAGAAAATAAATTGCTGCTGCAAACATAGTAAGAGATGCCCAGATGCTAGAGATCCCTACAGAGCTTTTCTGCGCTTGTCTTTGGCAGGCAACAAGCAACACCAGCAGCTTTAAAAGCAGCAGTCAGAGGGAGTATGTATACATAAGAGGACAAGGGGGAGAAAGATAAGCAGTGGAGGAATAGTGGAAAAGGGATTTTACAACCTCTTAGGCAATTTTGGCTTCCTCCCATCTACATTGCCTCTGAACTCAAGAAGGACTGAGGAAGCTTGCTCCAGATACGATCTAACAGAGCTCTAGCCACATACCCCATAGCCAGCAAATCCATCCCTGTGCTCACGAGTTTTTAATTCATCCAGCAGAGTATCTGAGAAACACAGACACCTTTAATCTGATATGGAAAAGTATGAAAGTCAAATGGAGAGCATGATTTATTGCTGTTTTTTTTCAGTGAAGGCATGGAGAACAGTCTTGGGACACTCCTGCATAGGATCAGGCTGCTGCCAGCACCCCAGGTGGAGTTAGCTGGTTTCAGAGCAACACACTTGCCTTCCCTTGCTTGTACTCAATGCCAGCAGCAACACGCTCCTGCTACCATCCTCTTCAAGTGCTTGAAGTGTAAGAATCTGTTAAAGTATCTGTTTCACTCTCCCCACTTGAGAATCCAAACAACATAATGCTAGCTGGGACTCCCTGCCACTGTGTATTAACACAGACAGAACTCATCTCACCGCATCCATCTCCTGCTGCAATGCACCACAGGGTATCCTGACATAGGGAGAGACTACTACATGGTTCCACGTACTGCTGTCTAATCAGGGCACAAAACCAAACCAACCAGAAGTAAGTAAACCCTTAAGCAATTTGCTGATAGCTCTCCCTTCCAGCTGATGTTTCTGAACGGAGAAAACCTCAAGAGAGCTGACTGCACTCTCCAGGCACATCCACATCCCTGCACTGGGCTCACATGTGCTGCTGGTACTGAAGGCTGTTCTAGTTCCCTAACTTCTTATTTCTCTGACTAAAAAGGAAAATCCTTCTTTAATCCCTTTTCACAAGGGCAAGAATTCATCCTACGGGAAGATGTCACCAAAAAACATTTGTCCATCTATTTGGACGACCAACCATAAGCACTATTCAGTGCTGCTGGGTATTTCTGCAGCTAACAAGGTGCTGACAGGTCAGAAAAGACAACAGAACTCCTAAGTGCTCAAAGGACTGGACATCTGCAAATACTCAGCTGTAGTATTTGCTGCACTTTTCAAAAATGGTGGAAGATGAAAGACTCAAAGCATCAGGAAAATCCACAGCGTATCTGTATTTCTCTTTCACATTTCCTGGGACAACCTTCCCATTAGTAAAAAAAAAACAACCAAACAACCAAAAACAAAACCAAAAACCTAAACAAACAAACAAACAAAAAGCCAAACAACCCACAACTTCCTCCCCCTCTTCCTCGGTATGGCTGCATAGCTGTCACTGGCTGTGTGCAGCCACAGCCCAAGACAGAGGCAAAGCATCTCCCTTTCTGCTACTACTTGAGATCACCTTTCTGAAAGTGATGCCCCCTCCCTCCTCCCCCCAGTCCTTATACTTGCATTGAGCACTGGAGAATATTCAGACAAGGACCTAGGTAGTATTTTCCTATAAAGAGATGAAAAAAAATAAAATAAAATTTAATTTACACACCACATACAGAGTTTTCCAGCTAATTATAACACCTTCTTGCATGATTAAAACCAGCACTTATCTTCTGACCTTTCCAAAAAACCACTGTCTGCCTCTTTGTAGCATTCCAGTGCAGGGTACACCTACAAGAGACTTGGTATGACAAGTGCCATCAAACATGCTACAGCCCTTTTAATCTCTGAACCCCTGACAGACGATAGTAACAATAAAAAGTTCCACCAAATTTAGCAGCTCTGATACCCTCTCACATTCCTCCGTGTACAAGACACACTTTTACAAACTGCGGTTTTTAAAGTGGGCTTTTAAAAGTGCCCCAAGAATTGCATTCCTTCCACTGAACCTTCCTGCATTAATCTCTGATAGATTCCATACAGTACATAAATAACGGTATACGCTTCATTTTAGGCATGCACCTCATTAAAACGGTGCCACCCTCTTTTAGGTTTTATAAACTTCAGATGCTCCCTGAACTAATGTATGCTAGAGATGATGAAAGGCTCAACCTCATCTCTGCCCTACGCTAAAAGGGATATCACATTACCTCGAGAAGACAACAGACTTAGATTTCCATCAAAGAAGTTCATCCCCTGCATGAAAAGACTGAATTTCCTTTGTATCTTAAGTAGAATTTGACCTGATTTATGGAGCTGAAAGCCTAGAATCAAATTATTTAAGCAGGACATCTACCTTTAATGCAGTATCTTGCTTGGTTTTAGATGACAGCATATAAATGAGGAGCTGCACAGAATATATGCCATTTATAGGTAAAAAAAAAATCAGTCCAAAACACTGTTCATACTTAAGCTGCATACAGCAGTTTTCTAACAAATCCAAAAGAAAAAGTACTTCAGAATTAGTTTGGACATAGGATATTTAGACAGCTTCTTCACTATGGAACAGAAAGGCTACAGCCCTGCTAAAACAAATGGAGGAGCACTAAAATTCTGTTAAAAGGTTTTAGTATCTCAGAAAGACTTTGATACTAGGAAGAACCACAATAAGCACACACTCAGGATTGCACCAATTTGGATCCAAAGTGATCAACCACTACCCATAAAGCAGGTGCCTTTGTTAAAGTCCAGAACGATGAATCAGTCTTGCATCTGCACTGCTGAAATGAGAGAGATGTGTAACTTACCATCACAAAGCAGAAGTGTGCACTTCTTCGATTCGTTTAGATCGATGATAATGAAGTACTAGAGTTTTGGTCCTATTCTGAGGACATAGAAACTAAAGCTGTTACTTTTTGTACTTGGGAGGAGAGCTGCTACGGGTAACAGTATATATCCTTTCTACTATAAATGGTCTAGCTGTATATACCTGTGCCCAATGTCCACTGCCTACAAGATAAAGTATCAAAGCAAGCCCAAATAAAAGAGATAAGGTGGCTTGTAAAGAGAGTGGCTGCTTTCTGAATGGCTGCAATGCAGCTCCTGCCTTTCCTCCACATCTATATCCTTGTTGACCAAGCAGAACGACTAAAAAGGAAGAAATAAAGAGTGCCTCTGAGGGCCATCATCATCATTTATTCTTCGATGACTCTTTGTCTACGCACCTGCTGCGGGTAACAGGAAAGCTTGCTCATCGTTGGCTCGGGTACCTGAAGCCACCCCTCCACTCCTGCAAGCCCCCCTTGCCCATCCCAAAAGACAACAGATACACCTGAGGAGACCACAGATACAGGATACGAGTTTTAGGCAATGTGAGGAGTTTACACACACACACACACTGAGCTGGTCACTCACCAAATCATCTCTTGCTGCTCCCAGAAGCAAGAGGCAGCACTGCTGCTCCACAGACAGGTGGCAGGAGCTGGATATAAACCCTCAGCCCTCATTATACAGGTCAAGTCAGCTGGCAGGTGATGAAGGTACAATAATGGTATTCACACAGAAATATACACTTAAAATAAACTCACTTCAGGATTTAACTGTCTCATTTTTAGAGGTTTTGCCTCAAGGAAATGAATCCTCCCTCCACTCAGACATTCTAAGTAAAGCTGTTCACACACACCATGTGTGCCTCACCATTATCAGTCATCCCTATGATACAAAAATAACTGCATCTAACTAATATTAAAGCTTCCTACCACTACATCAAGCTATCACCTGGACCTTAAGAGATGTCTTTAAAGAAGCTGTACAAATTGAATGAGTCAAAACACCAAAAGACAGATCACGGTAAAATGTCCTTCACTGAATCACATCAGACTGTTAACAATTATTCTGGAACTTCAAGTTACATTGAGCCAAACTGCAAATCAGAAGTATTTGCAAAAATACCAGGACTATTCTGTGTAATGCAAACACCTGTAACATTCAAGCACTAAGAATTTTCCATTTAATATTTCTGTTGTTTCGTGTTTGCAAAATGGTCTATTAAGCCTCAACAGCTTTATATGGGGTTTTATGGCTCTTCCCACACACTAGAAAAGTCCTGGAGTTCTGGGACATTTACACTGCACTTTAAAGAACACAGTACAGTCTTTTACATTTAAGATTTTAATCTCTGCAAGAAGCAATCAGCACTGGGGCTGGGTGCCTAAGGCTATTTCTTTCAAATGAAAATGAACAGAACTTTAAACACCTTGCAGATGCAGAGGTCAAGAAGCTGGTTAACAGCCTCCCTTGTGTAGACTCCTTGAAGCATTGTCCTGGTCTCTACCTGTAACGGGTGCTATACCTACACTTAGAAAATATTACAGTGGGCTGTCAAATACTATTTTCAAAGATGATCTTAAAGCATGCAAGAATAACGGCTCGTTTCACTCATCCTCGTTTGAGGTAGGTGTATCCAGATGATTAAGAAAGCCATCTGCAGTGTCCTGGACATGGACACATGACAAACGTCCTTTCCCATCAGTGATGCTGTTGAATATCAAGGGATAATTACTGAGGACTTCATTTCTCCCCATACATCCACTCCACTATGGATCAACTGCAACAGTAAAGGGAGTAACCAGTGCTCACTCACAGCTCACAACCCCATTGTAATAGTAAGAAAAGAGTGAGGCAAAATCATCAGAAAGACACCCGTGCACAAAGGGCAGAAGCAGCTATTTATGTTTGTTTCAGGCTTTTTCACATTCTCGCTTCTTAAGCAAAGCAATGTCCTTGTTTTATACACACAACCTTTAGACAGATGTTGGAATTAATACTTTCTGGGTGCTACAAATTTCACACTAGTGAAAACAAAGTTACGCTTGGTTTTGGAAAGGCAACACTCTCCAGTGCCTCTTTAACTCCAGCAGCCACTCCAGAAAACAATGCTCCTGCCTTAGGAGAGCGCAGAATCTGGACGTAGCAAGAACAGCTGCAAGGCAAAGAAAGGTACCTGCACATGCAAAGCAGGGATATACAAAGTCTGAGAAAACATATTTTAGAGGACTGTAACGTAAAATGTGGTCGAATTATAGGAACAATCCAATTAGAGGCAGCCACATTTGCATATGTATACATCTTATAATCAGCGTGTAAGTCGTTTACCCTTGCAGCTGTAACACATAACCAAAAGCCAGAATTTGGTTGTGCTGTATCTGAACATTACTATAAAAATATACAATACCAAGTAACCTGAAAGATACTGCACAAACATAACTACCTTAGTACGCAAATTCTACTACAAATTTACACCAAACAGAAAACTAGAGCATCGACTCCATCAGCTGAGTCTCCAAATCAATAACTTTCACATTCAAAACCAGACTGTACTGAAGTTAAAAGCCATAAAATTACTTCCAGCTCTCAGCTTCGTTTTACCACATACTCTTTCCCACTGCCTCCCACTTACATTACTCCGAAACTTCCCATAGCAAAGTACCAACAGAAATGTCTTCCATGTGCTTTTTCCTTACATCTACTCAAATAATATCCTTAAATAGTACTCACATTTAACGATACCCTAAGGGAGAAAACCAGATCCCCCTGCACCCAAGCATGCAGACTGGTTGTACAAGTCAATCTCCCCAGACACGCTGCCAGCGAGACCACTCAGGTGGGCTCCGGGTTGCTGCGGTCCAAAGAGCGCTTGATGGCAGCCCACGGAGAACTGGCACGCCACAACACGTTCACTCCCCTATTTATTACCTGACGTTAATACAACAACTCCAGACATAACTGCAACACAACAAATGCCCTTCTGCCGTTCCTCTTCCCATCTGCAGTTGTTACTGACCCCGAGTGACTGCCTCACCCACTGCTTTTCTCTGCCACGTCCAACGAGAAAGGTGCAGTACGAAAGCTTTAAAAATCCAAAGGTTTACAACTGCTACTCTGAGTAATAAAAAAAAATCATACCCAGTCAAACTTGAAGAGCTGTTCACAAACCAGATACGAGATGGTCTGAAAAGCTACTGTCAAATCTGCAGCATCGATGCTTTTTAAATGTTAATCACCAATACTACATTAGTTAGAATATGCATGAGTCGTAAGTAACATTCACAGCATTAGAACTCGCTATGATATCAGTGTTTCACCTCTTCATTAATCCTTTTAGGCTTTAGGACTATTTTTGGGTATCTCCTATATGCAAATAGTGAAATACTAACAGAAACATAAAATAACTGTAGGGAAGGGTGTCAACTTCAAATGACAGTAAGTAACCACTTAGAAATTTTTAAAAACACTTGAAATGTCTATTGCTAAGGAACAAAGTGAGCATACATTTTAACTTGGAACATTAATTTCATTACCACAGCATTGCAACCTGGTTTGCAATTTGTCCCAGCAGCTAACGGTAGCGATGATGAGCACCGCTGTGCAAACAGAACTTTTCATACCACGCTTAACTACTTTCTTTTGACCATCACGCACCTCCGGAGAAGACGATTCCGCCTGCGAGAAAACCCCCTTTAAGCCGGCAATCAATGTATGCCATAAACGCAATTTAACCGCAAAGAAAACGGGAAAGGCACCGCAGCGCATCACAAGCCCCCCAACCGGACACCTTTTCACGGCGCAGCCTTCGAGCAACACCCCCAACCCTCTTACCAAACACAAGGACACGCTCCCAATTATTTAATCCAGTTTTTCAGATTAACAATCGTTTCCCAGGACCTCGCCAGCCTCCGCGGTCTCCAAGCTCCACGGGAGTGGGGCTGGAGCATCCCCCGCCGCCCGGCCAGCGGCACACGGCGGGCGGGCAGCCAGGGCGCGGAGCCGCCGCCGACGCCGGGGGAGAGGCAGCGGGGCCGCCCCGGTCACGGGAGGCGTGTCCTTCCCGCGCTCCTGTCAAACGCTGCCGGCCCCGGCAAGGAGAAGGGATCGTCCCGGGTTCAGCCTCGCCACGGAGGCACCGTCGGGCAGGCAGGGCAGCCGCCGGCTCAGGGCAGCCTCCTCCCGCCCAGCCACTCGGGGACCTCTCGTGCAGCCCTTGCTGAGTGGGGCTCCCGCTGCCTAGGAGCCGCGACCACCCCACGCGGAGAGGAGCTTTGTTCCACGGCCGGGAGGTAGAGCCGCTCCGTCCCGTTCCGCCCGTGGAACGGCTCCTGCAGAGCCCCACTGGCAGCCGCCTCCTTGCCCCAGCCACCGGCGGGTTCCCGCGGGAGGGGGGCGGCGGGACCCACCGCTCCGGGCTCTCAGCCGGCCAAGGCGGGGAGTGGGCAGCTCCCAGAGGCCAGGACGCGGCGCTTGAGCCCAGTGCAGCCCCGCTCGGACGCGCTGCCGCCTCTAGAGCGGCGGGGCTGGCGGGGGACGGCAGCCGGAGGCACCCTGGAAGGGAAGGGGACAGGGGCGAAGGGACTGGACCGCCGCGCCGCTCTCCTTTCCTCGCGGCGCCCGGCGTGTCCACGGCGGGAAGAGATCGCGGTGGGAACCCCCCCCCCCCCCCCCCCCCCCCCCCC
>JANHFX010025108.1:0-32082 GCA_027560015.1 Chloroceryle amazona
GAATCCAACCTGGGGATAAATGAATTCGAGAATGGTGCTCTCTTTCACTGTAGGAGAGAAGGGATCACGCAACAGACGGAACACGGGACTGAGGAACGCCCTCCGGGCGAGGGCACGCACCTCCCGGCAGCGCCGCGACAGCTCTGCCGCGCGCCAGGCCTCGCTCCCGGCGTGCCCCGCGCCTACGGGGGGCGCGTGTGGCTCGAGGTGGGGGCGCGCGCTCCTCGCCGCCGCCATAGCGAGAGGCGCCCTGAGCGGGGCTGGGCGGCCGGCGGGCTCCGGCGCCGAGCAGCGCCCCGCGGGGGCAGCCGAGAGAGGGCGGGAGGTGGCGGGGCGGGCAGCCTGCCCTGTTGCGGGAGATGCCGGCAGCGTCTTCACGAGAGGCCTGGCGTCCGCACAAGGCCGCGCTTTTCGGGCAGGTCTTGCAAGCAGCGGGCGTCAGCTTCTGTGCTTTGGGGCCTCCTGAAAGCTCTCAGGTGCGGGTCTGGACCCCTGCTTAAGCAACATAAGCCGTATAGTAATAGGCTTTTTATTATTACCCAGCTTTATTGTAGTTTTCTTACTGAAATTAAGCCATTGCATATTCTTTGCATAGCAGAGAGGGTGGTAAACGGTGGCCTGTGGGCAAAATAAATGGTTTCTTTAGGGGCTGAAAGCCACCTAAAATCTGGCTTCGAGACGAGGAAACGGGCCATAGAAATCCAACAAGTAATCTCTTTCAGACAGATCTCAGAACATTGCTAGAGAAGAAGCTTGTTTGTTTGTTTTTTTTTCCCCAATAGCAGATTTCTGACAGAAGTGTTATGAAAGTACTTCTGTGCATTCCTGATGAATGTAATTCATAGCCAGAGTTCAAAGCTGTGAAATTTCAGTCTTTGCTTTGATAAGTATTTGTATAATCCTTACCTGTCTGTAGAAAAAAAGTGACAGCACCAGTTAGATATTTTGGCTGAAGGTCCCAATGTGCTTGCTGAGCACTTTCAGATAATGATATTATTTTCTACCAGTATCCACTTCAAGCTTGCTGATTATTTGATATTCCGTTACAGATTTTATCCAAAATAATTTTACCCAAAAGGATTGTTTGCAGTTCTTTTTCAGACGTGATTCATTAAACTGGATTGCCAGTCACAAAATGGTCAAGTCATGAGACTAGATGGAAGTCTTTATGAAAAGAGCTATACATGAGGAATAATTGACCTCTTAAGAAAACCATTTTTGCAGCATGTTGATCTGGATTGATTTTTTATTTTATTTTTTTCATATTTTAAGGCTGTGATATTATGGAAATTGGAATCGGGAAATTTCATGACTTAGCCTGTGTATTCAAACTCTTAAAACTGTCTTTCTTTGTAGCGTATGATAAATCTTGCAGAGTTGACCCCGTACATCCTGTGTTCCATCTGCAAAGGTTACTTTATTGATGCTACGACTATTACCGAATGTCTGCACACCTGTAAGTATAAGTATTGTCAATCTAAGAGTGTAGTTGCAAATTCAGACTAAAATCAGATGTCAATATGTTCTGGCTTCACAAAGATAATTCTCTGTTTGAAGTGTTTGTGTGTTTTCTTTATTCTGTTCCTTAAAGAAAATATATTTATGGATATTTTAAGCATTGGAATATCATTAAATCGATCAATCACGAAGTTATGTTCGTTAGCTGGTTCGATAGTTGGTAGGTTATTTATTCCAGATATTTCCACTCATTATCTTCCCAATTTTTAAGGTACATATAAAATGCAATAAATATAGAGAATTATCATTTCTTACTTTGATTCTCCTACTGAAACTGGTTGTAGGGTGCTTTTCAGCAAATGTTCTGTCTGCAGCAGTCAATATTTTGTTGTCTTGGCTCTACTCTTGTTCTGGGTAACACAGTTACAACATTGAACACCTACCTTTGCATTAGCTGGATTGGAATATTTCATATTGGATTTTGGAGAGTGTTGTATCATGTACAGGCAGAGAGCTGCTGGTCACTTGAGTGTGAAAACCGAATGACTTGCTTTGTTTTGTCTCTTGACACTTTGGGTATTGTTGAGAGGTCTGGGTGTAGTTGCTCCTCCTGCATAAACAGTTGGTATGTGGATTCCATGGGGTTTCTTTTGTTACAGTTTGTAAAAGCTGCATAGTGAGACACTTCTACTATAGCAACAGATGTCCAAAATGCAATATCGTCGTACATCAGACGCAGCCCCTTTATAACATCAGGTAATAAGCTCATACTATATTTATGGGTAACTTTTTTCAAGTTTTGCTGCTTGATTTTTAATGTTTTGTTTTACAACCTTGTGCTTTTCTATTTCAAATGCTACAAGAACAGTTACAACAGTTACACTTCAATAGTGAAGATAAAAATACTTAATTACTTGTTTTATTTAGTTTGTATTCCTTCTTAGAGTTTGTTACCCCCTGCCCTTTGTATTTTTGTGCATTTGCTCTGTTACAGGTGATACAAGACCTTAACTGTTTGCTTTGACTTCCTCTTAGACAAAAAAGCATTGTTGGTATGGTGTACTTATGAACTCCAAAAATTGAGTTTTAGTTTCTCAAACTGTTTGTGAATTCTTGAAGGGTTCTGCTTTTAACTTTAAATAGTTCTTCTGCTGTCAGAACATGAATTTAGACAGACAGGGAGTTGTTGCTCTGTCACTCTTTATGTATGTCACCTTTCAGTTGTGTATTTAGCATCTCTGTTACAATTTAATGAAAACCATTCTGCATTGCAACAAAGATGCCTTTTTTTCTTCAATAGGCTGGACCGACAACTGCAAGACATAGTCTATAAATTAGTTGTCAATTTGGAGGAAAGTAAGTCCCTTTCTTTTACTACCACCTAGAGATTGAGAAGATTGAACAGAAAACAGAGTAATTCAAAGCTCTGTTTCTACTCTGGATTCTTTTAAAATAATTTTGTAACATTTGGTTATAAATCTTCAATGAACTAGCTGTGACAACTGGCATCTTTCTGTCTGCTAAATGCTATTATGGTTAGTGGTATGTGCCCTGTCTTAAAAAATGTGGGTATCATTGTATCTGGCTAATATTACATGGCCATACCTCATATTTATAAGTGCAGCAAATATCATTCCATCTAATAAGTTCACTTGTCTCAGATGGGGAAAAAAGTTGCTAAGACTGATTCTCTTGAATACTTTTATTTTTTTCCTCAATGCCACTCTTGTTTTTCTGATTTTTAGATGTGTTCACTGTCTTATGTCATTTACCTTGAAATTTGGGAGCCAGTGAATCTGCGCAGGCCACCTGGGTGGACTGAGTGAAATGTGCACATCTATTGAATATATCGAGTCTATAGGTAGTACAAAAATAAAGTCACAGCAGCCAGGACACTAGTTATTGCAGCTATTTTGGTGTGATTTATAGCCAGTTTTTCCAATTTCTCTCCATTTTTTTAGTAAAAAAACTTTTAATCTGAGTATCTTAATTGTCCCAGCCTTACATGGAATACTAGTGATGATGATGGTCTGTAGGAAATTGGAAAGTCTTTATTGTTCTGACTATTGGAAACCATATGGATGTTTTCAGCACCTGAAACAACATTCCAATCTGTTCAATTGTGACTTTTTTTTTTTCAGGAGAGAAAAAACAAATGCATGACTTCTATAAAGAAAGAGGATTAGAAGTGCCCAAACCAGGTGAGCTATAATCACTTGAGAGGACACTGTTAAGGAAATATTTATTATACTCTTTACTCTTAAGGGCTTTTCCTTGAAATTTTAGCTCACAACTGAAGAAGATACTTAGTATTGACAGTAAGGGATTCTTAGTTGTCTTGATTACCATAACTTGTAATGGTCCTCATATTAACAAGAATAGATGGAACTGGCTCCACTTAAACACAAACTGTGGTTGGATTATTTTAAACATAGTTTTCCTACAACCAGGTCATGTATATAAAATATGCATTAATTTTATTTTCTGGCCCTTAATGAATAATGGACATTGCAAAGAAGTAAAAATAAGAACTTTAAAGTCTGTTGACAGAGAAGGGAATTATTCTAACTATATTTTTTTCTTACTGTCAAACAAACAGCTCTTTGCAGAAGTGCCACACTGAAAGTAATAAAATGGTAGTTCAGATACAGAGCATGAAATGTATGAAAGGCTGGTGTCATAAAAAAATAAGATTAATTGCTTGGGCTTTTTCCTAATGAGCGCATCTGTTTTTCTTGGCGCATATTAGCATCTTAAGCTGCTTTTATTTCAAGTTGTATTTGCATTTTGGCTATTTGAATGTTTTAGCTGTCCCACAGCCAGTTCCAGTGAGCAGAGGAAGACCTCGAAAAGTTCTAGGCTCTGTGTTCCGGATCCCACCAGAACTTGACATCTCCATACTTCTGGAGTTCATTGGGTGAGTTGTGGGCAAATGCAAGAGCAAGTGACTGACATGAGGTGCTACCAATGTGTGTTGGACCCTTAACTGGCTCTTAGTTTTCATTGAATGGGCATTTCCCCCATCTCAAATGGCAGTTGGGGCCTGGTTTAATGTACAATGCAATAGTGACAGCCAACTGTGCAAAGCTAGATGATGCAGATAATTAAATGTGTAAGGTGTTTTCCGATGCAAATAGCTTCCTAAAAAGCATAATCTTAAAATTTACGTGTTTATTTTAAACGAAGTAATGTAGTCCCAGTACACTGAATGATGAAATACCTGTCTCATACTTTCTTAATCATTGCAGGTGGTAGCACTGTTAATGCTGACTATGCTAGGCCTTGCTCATGTCATTCAGGGACATTACTCTTGTTGTCCAGGTTGTAGTTAATGTTCCTCTAAATGTTGTTAGTGGGGATAATCATGTGGTCGACTGTTAAGTTCACCTGACAGTTTCTCAGACTTCAACAAATTATGCTGAAACTTTGTAGGAACCTTTAGCCATGGATTGTGTGGGGTAAATCCAACCCAAACACTTGAGTTGTTTTCAGGAACACCAGAAGGAGAAATTGTATTGCTTTGGTTATATTTGGATTTATATGTTAGTGATTGAGAGAGGGTAATAAAGAAAAGATTGAAAGCTGTAACTACTCTTCTAGCACCACACAGTGCAGAACCTCAGTTGTAGAGGGAGAAGCACCTTGATTGTTCTGCAGCTCTTATCCCTCTACCCAGACTGTACTTGTTCTGACAAAGTCAGACCAAAAGCAACATTTTCAGAGAACTTCATTACATAATTGTATGAAACTGTTACATAATTTATGTAAAATCAAGCCCTGAGAAACTGGGAAATGCTAGCAGTGAAGCATACCATCTTGATTCAGCCTTATTTGCAGACATTGTGTCCTGGTGGTTTTACGTGTTATGTCCAGTGTCTCCACTGTGTCTCACTTTATTCAGAATATAGAACAAATTTCCACCGGGGGTAGATTTTGTTTAGGTAGGTGGTGGTTTGTAATTTTTTTTTTTGGCTTTTTATTTGATTGTTTTGTGTGTTGCTCATCATGTGTCTTTATTTCTGCAAATAGATGAGGAATGGGACTACAGAAAAAAAAAGATTATGTTAGAGCTAAACCTCTTGGGCCTGACTGTGCAATAGAATGTCCTTGTGAATCCTCATACTTAATGTCAGTGTTCATTTTCTTTATACCTGATTTACAAAAATGCTGAATGCTCACAAGAACAGCTGAAAGCTGTAGGACTCATGACTAAAACTGTAGTATTGAGTGTTCTGGAGACAAATCCAATCTTGAATGTCCCAAGTGGGGCACTTGCAGTTCGTGGTTGCTTTTCAACACAGTATGCCTCAGGTTCCTCTTTTTAAACAAGGAGTTATAATGCCATTCTGCTGAGTAGGATGGTATGGAAATACATTCATGTGTTGAAGAGATGAGTCCAAGGAAGTTAATGCTTTTGCATTAAGAGCAGGATTGTCCTAAGTAAGGATGAGAGACAGATGTTAACAGGCAAGGAAAGTGAAGACATAACTGTTCAGTGCATGACCACTGTGTATTGTACACTAGAAACTTAATTTAACTGTAGTTTATAGTTGTATTTGTCCAGGCTGTTTTCCCTTTAATAAATGTGGTGTAAAACACATGATGTAATTGGTGGTGCAGGGTGCCAGTGACCTGGTGCTTGGGCATGCTTTTTACCCTAAAAGGATATATGCAGGCATAAGATAAAATGTTTTGACTAAAATCTCAGTAGAAAAGAGTAAATGTAATGCTATTTACCCTACATTTATGTTGGGTTAGGAATGTGTATGCTGTTACAGTCACAGCCAAGGCAATAAAGTATCTCATGGAGTTGCCATTTAGATAGGAGTTTGAAGGATGCCCATTCTGGGATGTGTGATGGTTACCAGCTGCTGCTGTGCTGGCCCAGCAGGTGGCAGAGGGAGCATATAGAGTGAACGAACATAGGAACATGCTTTTATACAAACGGCCCTACATCTTTTCACTGTAAAATGACTTTAAAAAATGGGAATTAGCTTTTTAGATCAAAGGCTGTCTCTTTCAGGTTGGAACAGTTGGTAGGAGAGCTTTCTTAGATCGTCTTGGCTGCAGGATTAGATGTGGTTTAAACTCACTGTAGTGAAAGTACTTTGGTTTAGATCTCCACTGTGAAAGTCTTCTGGTTATTTCAATCCCCCTATGGTTCTCAGCAGGTATGCTTTTGTGTTTTCAAAGCAAGAAAATGATGTCAGTCAGCTTAGACGTCAGAACTATTAAACTTCTATCTACCCATCTGTGAAACAGGATGACTTTTGAATCTGCATTGTTGTATTTGTTTCTTGGTAGTTTTATTTCAAGTTTCCATTACAGTGTTGCATCAAAGCAGGTAATATTGTGCAAATAACTTCTATAAGATGTGAAACTGTCCATTGTGCTTTTGTCGCTTAAATAGAGGGAAGCATGGAATGTTTCCAACAAAAAAGAGGTGATAGCTTAACAGCATCTACTTTGCCTTTTATCTTAGTGACTTTTTTAACCTTTTATTTTTTTTCACACTTTATATGTTTAAAGATTAATATGTTTTCCTCTTTGAAGGCCAGAATCAAAGAGTTTATCTTGGCAGTGAGAGATTAAGATGGCATTTTGGATAAAGAAAACTTGGAATAGAATGGACCAGACATCAGAAATCTTACTTTGAAAGTCTGACTGTCATAGTTTTTCTTTAGAGTATCTAGTCACCTGTGGCTGTGGAACAATATCAAAGAAAATGACAGCCCTAGTGGAAAAGCTTTTCTATGTTTATTTCGTAGTAACTAAATTTCATTTCAGTGGGAGAGTTTGGTGGTATATATTTAGAGGTGGAGATACTCAATTACAGTAACTTGAAGTGTCATTTTAATGTGTAGTCTGCACAAACATTAGAAATACATGTTTGCTATATCAAATGGTCGATAGAAATATAGTGAATTTATAGTGATGTTTGATTTTTACTGTCTCCAATGCAGTGAAATACGGAGTCTTTTCCTTATGTACTTACTTGCTAATGCAATCATAGAGAAATATCATTAATTTGGCTTAAGTGAGACATTTATACATTGTACTACAAGGTTAGAGGTGTGGAGTATAGAAGTTCAGTAGTAGGTCCCATGTTTAGACTGTGCAAAACAGCAAACTTCTGTGGAAGTCTTTGCCACCTTTGTGTGTATTTCACTTTCCAGAGAACCACCTGCTGCTTTCCTGAGTTCCTAGACAGCATTAGCATTGATTCTGCAATACAAAGTCTGGAAGGCCAACAACTGGCCCAGAAAACCCATTCAGTGGTTGTGCATGTTCTGCCAGCAGCTCTTAGGTACCGCCTGTATGGATGTTTTAAGTAGCATTAATATTGCAACCTACTCCTATGAAAATTAACATTATATTGTGTTTAAAAATAGCTTCAGACTGGCTTGTTTTGTTTTCCATTTCATGTAGACAAATCTTAAATTCATAAATAGCTGAATTTGCAAGAAAAATGGAGTACCAACTAAAGGATAGGAGAAGATATATAAGTTCAGTCTAATATTTTTTTTTTTCTTGTGTTAGTTTAACGAAGGGAAGAGCTTGATTTGGAAAAATAAGCATGATATGCCAGACGGAATCAATAAGGCACTATTATAATAAAGAAATACACAGCAATATTGACTGTGTTTTCTCTTGTTTTTTTTTTTTTCAGAGCCGACAAAGGCACGGGGAATTTTAAGGTAGAAATGTTATATGATTTTTTTTCCCTTATGATTTACTTCAGAAATATGTATAACCTCAATGTATTTAATTTAGTTTGTTTTTCTTTCACTGCATGAGCTTTCATCAGCATAGTAATAACCAACCTTGGATTACAGTGTACTTTCAAATTTATTGTATAGCGTCACAGAAGAAGAATGCTTCTGAGACTACACAATTAAAATTTTGCTGGGAGAATGGGAGTGATACTGATAAAATTTCACCTAGGTGATACTAGCTTGTTATTCTTGGATCTCCTAAAGGTGCACTGCTATGCCTTTTATTGGCATAGCATTATGAAGGTAGAGACTCTGTATAAAATACATTTTTGAAGAAGATTCTCTGGAAAGTTTGCATAGGCTACTCAGGGGAAGCATTTTTTACCTTTTAAAAATAATATTTGGCTCAAATATCATTAAGGAGTGTTTGTGATTTAGGAAAGGGTTTGTGGTTTTGGTTTTTTTAATTTATTTGTTGTTGTTTTAAATTTGGTTGGTGTTTTTTTTTCCCCCCCTTTTTAAGCCATAAATATTCCTACTGATTTTAGTGTTCTGAGGATGTTGAAGATGAAAGGCTGCCCACCATTACTCACAGTGATTAGTTCTGCGCTGCAAATAATCCTACTATCCATAGGCTAAAGTGCCACTCGGCTTATGTGCATTTCTTTATGAACTTTTTTTTTTCACTGAAGGGGCTGTCAGGCATTGGAACAGGCTGCCCAGGGAGGTGGTTGAGTTACTATCTCTGAGTGTGTTTAAAAGTCATATAGATGTGGTGCTTTGGGATGTGCCTTGGTGTTGGTCTTGGTATAGTTAATGGTTGGACTCGATGATCTTAAAGGTCTTCAACCTAGATGATTCTGTGATCATTTATGTGAGTTTTAAGAAATGCTGTACCTTTTAACTTGTATTTTTCTACAGCTTTTTCAAATTCCTTGTATGCTAACCCTTGCTTCACTATATCTTTCCTTCCTTTCTATCCTTATTTTCTTCACTACACTTTATATCCTCATGCTTTTTCATTCCACTTAATGACCAAGAGGTTTACTTGCCAACCTTCCAAATCCTCTTTCATACCCACTTCTCACAAAACATACCCTGGTCTATTTTTAGCATTTCTCTGTCCTCAATTACTTGTTGATTTGCCTTATTTTTATGAACCAGATGTTGAATTTTATATATGAAGGGTTTTAAACTTTTTTTTTGAGAGAACGGTTTGCAAGGTCTGTGGCCATAAACTGTGACTTATACTTGCAGCAACCATAGATTCAGCACCTTCAAGCTTGCTACAGCATGCTTCCCTAGATGAGGTCTGACTGTCATTTCTAGTTCTTGTACATGAGTAAATCAAACTATTGTTCCAAACCCACAGTTATCATGGATACATATTTAAATTAATGATTGAATTCAAGGGTAGTTCATGACCCTCTGAACCTTCTTTCAAATCGAAAGAATGATGAATCTGGATAGTAAGTCACAGCTGTTCAGAAGTCACCATAAAAAGTCAATTGACATAAAAGGTAATCCATTTATCCCACGGAATACAGTCATCTGCTCTGCCTTATGCCTTTTCACTTAGCTGCCCATATTGCCAGTCAGCTTTTTAAAACTTTATGGAAGAGAAACCCATTAAAATTTTTGAGAGTGTTGAAACAAATGTCCTGTGGTTGCAGTCCTTGCTGTGAAGTTATATAATTTAGAAATTATACAAAAGTTTTAGAGCAGTCTTGCCCTTCAGTTCTGCACAGTAGTATATTTTAATTGCTTCAGGAATTTCATGGACTATTAAGATGGTTCCAGGCCAAGCCATAATACTTCTAGAATGCTAAAGGACTTAAGCCTCTTGCATTATAAAATGACAGAGTTTAATTATCTGAATTGTGCTTGGTACAGAAGCTTGACTTGGGGAAAATAAGGAAACTAGGAAATAGTTCATGTGCTTCTGATGAGCAAATGCTTGTGGGGGGAGAAGTTCTTAAAACACTGTGTAATACTGATTTCTGTGCAAAATTAATAGCAAATACTCTCCAGTACTTCAGTAATTAAATATAACTAAAATCAGTAAGTAGCTGGTTATTTTTAAATGTTGTTTTAAGCAGCAGGAATTTTGAATCTCTAGTCTTTATATGTATTTAGTACAGAAGCAGTCAGAGAAGGGGCAGAAAATTTAAGGTGTCTCCTTTGGTTATTGAGCTTTCATTTGGGTTTGGGTCTGTCAGGGTTTAGGGTGAGGGCAGCCTCCTAGACCTATAACAGATGCTCTCTGTTAACCCTACTTCCCCCCCAAAGGGGAAGAGAAAGGGAATAAGGGAGAGAGACTTAGTGATTAAAGCTGTTCTAGTTTCCTTTTCTAATCTAAATTAAATAATAATAAAACCGGAATATATAAAAAACTAGTATCGAACCCAACACCTCAGTGGCAATTACATCACTGTCACCACTGATGCTGTGGAGCAGGCACCAGGAAAGTCCCAGACTGGGCCCAGCAGCAGACAGGAGCTGTGTTTGGGAGCTGGATTCAGAAACCCACAGACTGGGATTGTAGGCAGAACGGACAGAGTCTGTTCTGCCTTGAGAGTCCTCCTTGGGTGCAGGCCACTGAAGAAGTGAGCAAGAAGTTTAAAGGGCCAAGCTGAGTGGCCTTGACCCTCCTGATCACTCAGCTTTATACCAACTACGATGTATATAGGATGGAATCCCTCGTTGGTCAGTTTGGGGTCACCTGCCCTGTCCACTTCTCCGTGCAGGTGCAGCCTTTCACTTTCCTGCACCCCCCAGTGTGGTCCACAAGATCCAGCAGTGGCCTTGGTCTGCACACCAATCCTTGCTGCTAACTCTAACCATGGGGTATTGTCACTGCCACCAGCAGACACTGCCTGGGAAAACAGGCTGCTAACTTCAGAAAGTGCGGTTAGTTGGAAGAACTGAGCTGAGAAGTGAAATCACTGAACAGAATTAGTACTGTTCTCACTCAAACCAAGACAGATGTTTACAAGAGATGATGGCTGAAAATGTACATTGTCTTTAAATTTATTTATTCTTTGCAGCCTTTGGAAAAGAAGTTCGTACGCGTTTCAGGGGAGGCAACGATTGGACATGTGGAGAAATTCCTCAGAAGAAAAATGGATCTCGACCCTGCTTGTCAGGTAGGCACTTGCATTGATCGCAGTGTAGTTGTAAAGCCTGCACTTGAGGCAGATCGTTCCCATTGTTCATTGGAGTCTAGAATTAATATCAGGGGTTTTTAATGCAGTAAGGATTAAAAAATGAAACCTTTGAAACTCATTTGCAGCATATTTCAATCTTCATTTTAGAAACTGTATAAAAAATGTAGTATAGTGCTGTGTAAGATTTCAGGGGGTGAAATTCAAACCCAAAAGATACTGCTGTTTCACTGAGTATAGATACTGGAAAGTGTGAGTGTGGGAGGATATGAAGGCAGAGACAGGTAGGAGCTGAATAGCAGTAAAACTTAATGTTGAAGAAGCAAATGAGGACTAAGAAAGACGATACTGTGGATGAATGTGTTGAAATGAAAGGTATGAATGCAAATGTAGGCCTGTGCCTCCAAATAAGAATTCAAAGGAGCAGAATATGACACCATAAAAAATAACTTCCTATTTCTCAACCATTTTGATAGAAATGTTGTGTCAAAACTAGTTTTCAGTTCTTTGATGTATTTCAGCAGTCCTTCAGTTGAGAAGGAGCAGGAGTTGCCCAATGTGTAAACAATTCTTAAAGCTGCCAGTGGTTGGTAAATCCAGCTGGTACTGATGTGAATAAGCAAATGGCAGGTTAAGTGCTGGCTTTGGAGTTAAGGCTGTTTTCATATAACAGTAACCAAGACGATGCAGGATGACACTGCCTCAGTAATGAGCATTTATTCATGCTGCTTAACTTTTCATTGGTGACAAAACAAATCAGATATAAATTATTCATCATTCTGAGGAAATAATGCATTTTAATTTGCTGTTCTCCTCTCGGTGCTCCTCTCTGTAGCTTTCAGATGGTGATGACTTGATATTCTGAACAAATAGAAGTATCCTCAAATTGAGGCTAGAGAAACTTCCTTGTATTAGTTGACTTGTTTTTTATTTGAAGGGAAAGGATTGTTTTGTTTGGGTTCTTAAGAAGGACATCAGAATCTCAATTTTCAGGAACACTATGCCTGAAAAACTGATGATTTCTTAGACTTCCCTTCTCAGGACATTGCTTGATGCTGACACAGTCACTTTTATCTCTGCTGGTATCCAGTTTGCCTTTCTGGAGTAAGGCACAGTCATTGTCTAGTCCTGATCTCTTGATCTTTTCTGTACAAGCCTTGCCTGTCTGGAGGAAATGTCAAATCTGCTTTCTTCTACAGTCAGATCCTCTTTGGCTGCCTTCCCCCACCTTGCAACTGATCTGCTCCCATTTTTTTTTCCAGCAAGTATTTTTTTTGGTCACTGGAAACCTGTAGTCAATTTCCATGCCACAAATCATGAATGATTTCTTGAAGATATTCAGGCTTATTTAAAAAAAGATTAGGAAATTAGGGAAATGGGGGTAGTTTTTTTCCTATTTTGATTATTTCTTTGTCATACAGGGACTTAAAATGAAAGGAGTTTATGAGGTGTCACCATCTCATTGTAGTGTACAGAACTGATGCTGATAGTTTGTTGGTAAACATGCAGAAAGCAAAAGAGATGTCAGATATGTCACTGAAGATGAATAAGCCTAATGAATCATGTCTTACTCCAACTTCCCAGGATGTCTAATAAAACAAACTGTAAATCAAAATTAGGGAGAATCTGAATATAAATCAGCACAGGCAGAAGAATTTAGGGAAATGGATCGTAAACCATATGTGCAAAGAATATAAACGTAGAGGGTGCTTGGCTGCTTTTTTAGTTTACTGTAGAATTTTGGAAGAGAGTTGATGACTGCAGTGGTTCATTTCCTGTAGGCTTCCCTGAAGTGTGTTAAAGAAGAAATAGGTACAAGATTTTAATGTTACTTTAGCTTTGATTTCTTTTACCAGTTTTCATAACCTAAAATAATCACTTTTGATATAAAATGTCATGAGTTTGTTGCACTCAGCTTGGTACCAGAGTATAAAAACTAGATGCCCTTGGGAAGCTAGGAAACTTCTTTCAGAAATGCGCATTTCAGGCACTACTGGGATAAATGCACTGCATTCACAGTATTTTTTTCCTCACATTTATCTACAGAAAGCTTACTGCCACAGTGCTTAATAATGCCTTACCTGGGACTTGAAAAGATTTGACTGTAAGGAGGGCAGTCTTTCCTCCTTTCTCTCCTCAGTGTATCAATTGCTTTTGTGGTTTCACTGTTGAAACTTCCAGTAAGGATGCTAGGTGTGTCTGTTTTGTGAATGCAGTCAGTTCCTACTGATTATCAGCTTAACTTGACAGTCTGCAAATGTACTACTAATAAATGTTTTGCTGGTTCCCTGGTAGAGCTGATCCACTGACCAACTATAGAAAGTATGTTACCCATTCTCCTGAATTACTGACGGTACTTGGACCTCTCTGACTTAATTCATTCATGTGGAATGTTAGCTGTTATTTGCCCTTCATTGACCTGCACATGTGGGTTGATTGAGGCTAATGAAAAAATGAAATAAGTCATCTGACTCATGTGACAGTATATATGTCTAAAAAGTTGTTTTGATGCCACTGCCTTTTTTTTTTGTTTTTCTCATACTCTGAAGCCTCAAATTATTTTCAGACTACTATATTTGAGTTTTAAATGGATTATGATTCAGATTTCTTAGTTTATCTGAAAGGTTAAGGCTTCATTTACTTTTATCTACCACTTGAGCTAACAGACTGTAATTTACTCTTTCTGGTGCTTTGTTTTGATCTCTGTCCTTTGGGCAACAATTTTCTGTATGCATGTTTTTATATATTACTACCTACAAGGTCTCTCAAATATTCATGCTGGAATTTGTTGGCAGAGGCTGTGTGAAAATAGCTTTTGAGCAACTGGAATATCTAAGTAGGAAGCATTTACTTTGAACTAAATAGAAGCTATGGTCTTTGGAACCCATTAGGTACTTGGGTTCTCCCTCTGTGCATCTGTGAAGTTTGTCTTCTGCTGAAGAAGGAAGAAAACTCCTAATTTTTCCTTCAAAGTCTTACTTCCTTTGAAGTCATCTTGCAGCAGCATTCTGGTGAGAGATGTGACAAAGATGAGAGAGGCTGCTGAAAGGCTTGCAGCTCAACTGGTCCAAGTGAGTTAATGTAGCTTATGGAGTGGAAGTGTTCCATAATCAGATGTGTGTTCCTGCAAGTGTGTGTGTGTAAACTGCAGCCGGGGGAAAGATTGGAAGAAAGCTGGTACTCGTACAGTGTAGTTATTGATGCAGTTTCTTAGACCCTGGAGTAGATGTATCTGGTACCTTTGAAAAGGAAGTAGCAGTTAGAGGAAATGGAAAGCCTTGCCAGCTTTTTGAATAACTAGCCCAAATACTTCTGTCAATCTCTAACACTTTAGTGGTTTCCTTGTCCTTCCCTGGATAGTATGGGTTGGCATATAAACTACTGATAGATGTCTGCTGCTTTCTGGGCCAAATTGCCCCTTGGGATGAATCTTCTGTGACATGTTCCTTACACAAAAGTTTTCAGTTTTTATCTCTTGTCTCACTTGGGGAGCATTAATTTATATTTGTCTCTTATTGTAACTTTTGGAAAAATAGCTCTAATAGCAAACATGTCACCTCAAGAAAATAAATGGAATAATGGAAAGGCCACTTTAATAAGAATTTTAACAGAAGTGACTGAGTATTAACCAGCTACACCTTCATGTTTCCTTTCAACAAAAACTATAGTTACTACTGTCTGACTAGCTGCCAGTACTACCTGGCTTGATTTTTAACCAGTCAGTTGAAATTGTAGTAAATTTATTAGCACTTGTGCTTCCGGTGCCTCTCTTGTTGTGGAATATAGTAATTCCTGTATAGCATAAGGTTTCCTTTGAGATACATTTTGCAACTGATTTTCACACTGAACTGGGATTTTTTTTTTTTCATTGTGTGCTTTATTTTCTTGTCTTTATGGGATGAATCCTAGTGTAACAATTAACTGGCAGAAATTCAGGCTTTGGCATGAGGAGATTAGGCATTTGGTATTCAGAGCGCTCTAGCGCAGTAAATGTGGAAAAACTCTTGTCAACTTACTAGAACACGATGGATCTTGTAATGACTACCATTTAAAACTGGAGCAGCAGGATCAACAGAAGACTATTTTCAAACAAGCATTCCAGTTCTGTTTTGAAAGATTGTCAGCAGTTGGCACTATATCTGGGCAAATTGATTAGGTTTGCTATTTCTGTAGAACATATAAAATGTGTATGCATATATATTTCAGAGGGAGTGGGATTGAGTTTTCAGTGCCTTATGGTATAAAAATTATAAAAGTCAGTTTAGAAAGCAAAAGTGCTTTCTAGTGATACATGAATTTAAAGCAGACACGTCTTGTCTTCCTACAGTAATAACTGTAGAGGCTAGAATGCTTGGGAAACAGTAGAAATAATTGTGACCAGCTTTCAAAAAGAAAAATTTTTTCAAGTTCTGTGTTAAATAAATCATATGTTAATGTTAAATATATACATCTGTGCATATATGGCTCAATATCTAATTAATATTTGATGTTACATCCAGATTAGTTCTTATGTGCTGGTTTTCTTCTAGAAGCTGAAAGCAAAAGTAATACCAAGTAGTTTACATATTTTATACGTTAAGATCCAACCTAACATGAGCAGAATGTTCAACATCATTCTCATACTATACAGATGGTAAAGTGAATTAGCCCTTTTTGAGCCTTTAAGGAGTAGAATTCCTGTCTTCCTGATTCTCAGAACAACACGGTCTACTGGCACGACACACAAATCTTCCTAAATCTTTTCATGAAGAGCAAGCAAGAGAGAAAGAGTGAGTCAGCGTGCCAAAGAGCATAAATTCAGGGGAATTTAACAGCAGAAGCACGGACTGCATCCTATAGTGGAAAGTGGCCATATAGGAGAATACAGAATGATACTGCAGTATGCTCCCTGACTACTGCAGTGGCAGAGATGAAACATTTTCTTTGCAGAAAGCTGTGAAGACAGCTCCTTGTCAATGCTCTGGTCTTTAATTTTGAGGTTTTGTCATTGTAATTCACAGATGAGAGCCCTCTCATTTCCAGAGCTACAAATTGCTCATAAGGAAAATGTAAGCAACCTGCAGTTGGGAGAGAAACAGCACTATGTTAGCTGCTCTGATTTGGAATGTTAGAGATTGGATTTGCATTATGCACAGTAGATTTATAGTAACTTTATAAAGAAGCTTGTTTTTCATAATAGTCAAGGCAAATAATTCAGAATGGCACATTATGATTATTTTTTTTTAATTACTGGTTTTGTGGGCAGTTACTTCAGAAAAGTGCCTGCTCTGGAATTGCAGACTTCATTGACATAGTTTAGCTGCAGTAGAGGGCATTGCTTAGAATTGCAGAGTATGTCCTTCAGTTGCATCACAGAAGTATTCGATTGCATTTTGAAGGAGGATCGTGTGATGCAATTGCTGACAGTGGCATACAGTGAGCTGTTCTTTTCTATTAAAACACTTCTGAACAAACATTAAGCAGAATTATTCATGTGTTTTCTCACTCAGGATAAGAATAAAGGTAGCAATGGCTCATTTTATTTTAGTGGCACAGCTTGCCCGCTTTTGCAACTGCTGGATGACTCTGGAGGTTTGCGGGATTGTTTTAATATGTGATCTAAATTCCTTTCAGTTCATCACAGCTATTACTAAACAGTTTTTTTTCAGCAGTTGCACCAAACTGGGAGTCAATAAACTGTCCTCTATGTTCCAGAAGTGAGCCCCTGGTCAGGGCAATTGGGTGAGAGGCATTACGGCAGTGCAGTAGTGTTGTGCATGCTAAATACCTTTGCACAACAAAGGTAAAGGTGGCTTAGTGTCTAACATGCTAGAATCAAACTCTTCTAATCATATTTAAAGGCCTTGGATGCTGTTTTGGTAGTCCAAAGGTAGGCTGAACTTGACCATTTTTGTGTTCTTTGACAGGTGGACATAATATGTGGGGATCATCTGCTAGAACACTACCAGACACTGAGGGAAATTCGTCAAGCCATAGGAGAAAGTGCAGTACAGGTACATGTGGCAGCTGGGGTTTTGTTCCATCTTTTCTCTTTTAAAATAGACTTCTTTCTTAAGGTGTCAGGTAGCACAGCTTGTCTGAAGAAGTCACATAGAAAATCTCTCCAGTTTACACAACTTGTTTTTCAGATTGTAAATAGAGTTGAAGTATACCATGTGCTAAGAGTGTTCTTGATAATTCGATAATTTTCTGGGAATGACATTTTTATGTTTGGTGGGTTTGGTGTTTTTTCTATTACAAAGCAAGTTGCTATCTTAGCAGTCACAAATTATACAACTTTTTCTTTAACCTTCGTTGTTTTTCTCCCTGGCGACTGCATCTCTGCAAGAAACCAGAGGACTGCAGCATCCCAAATAAGGCTAGCTGTGTGACTGGATCGGGGGAATAAACTTGCTCAAAAACACAAACCAGAGAGAGAGAGTAATGAATGCTTGTTAATAGGCTTGATGCATATTACAGCGGTCTTGGTCCTAGCATGATTGTATAGCCACCTATTTCTTGTTGTTAACTTACTGTCTTAAGTGCTGCTGGCTCTGCAAATAAGAAAGCTTTTGTTTAATTTCCTCAGGAATCTTTTCAAGTGTCTTTTATAATGGGGATGCTCACAGTATTTTAGAAGTGCAGCAAAAACAATGAAGTAGTTGCCCAGTGCAGAGTAAGATAAAGATGTAAAATCGGTATGTATTAATCTAAACCTGGAAGTCTGAAAAGTTAATTTTTAATCCAACACAGTGGGAAGAAACAGGATTTAGATTGGTATTTTTTTTTTTTGGAAAGCAATATAAGCAGATGGCAGAAGGGCTAAAATATAGCAAATTCAGTTCTCTTGACTTGTTTGTGCATACACGTGTACAGTCTTTTACATTTAAATTTCATGCTGCGAGGTCTTCTGTGTCAGGGGCTGATTTTGAGGTACCTTGGAAACTGTGTTACCTGTGCATAATTTGAGTGACTAGGAGGGATCCCACAGTCAGAGCAGACATACATCACTCATGCTGGTGTTAGCACACATTAAAAATCTTTGGGGCTTGTGGTGTGTACCTCAGTTTATACAGTCAAAGGGAATAAATGCAATACCTCATGCCTTAGCTTTTTATATAATAATAGGAAACAAAAATGCAAATGTAACCAAACCTGCTTTGGGGAGCAAGTGATAGAAACCAGGAGGAAGCCAGTGCTGGTAAACTTCTAACATAGTGAATTCATTTTAAGTAAATACAGCAATCAACACATTCTGATGGAAGTACCCTTTACTATATGCTTCAATAACTAGCAGGGGGTTGATTTACTTCAGTCCATGAGTATAGTCAAATATACCTGCTTTTAGACTTAATCTCAACACAAAAGCTTTCCACATATGAAAAACACTCTCGGGGAAGCACTTTAGGGAAAACTGCATCAGCTTCATTTTTTTGTCAGAAATAGATCTGTCTAGTTGAAGTTTTGTCTTCCGTTTCTTGTCAGAATTAGGTCTACTGATTGATGCTTAGTGGCTATGTACCAGTCAGCAGCTCTGCAAAAGGAACAGTTTTCTCAGGATATGTTATCCAGTGACATTTCAAGTCTTGTTATTAGAAAAATCAGTTTGCTAGTGATGAATTCTCACACATCTGCTCTATTGGGCAAACAGAAAAAGATCTTCATTTGTTATGAAATCTTGTGCTTTTGCCACTTGTGCTTGTCACTTTTGCCAGGAGATTTGAAAGATGAGGTTCATCCCTCTTTTTTTCATTTTGTTACAAAATCTCTTAGGATGCCAGATAGTTACAGTAGGAATGTTGCAAATAAACCACTGTTGCTTCTTTTTTGATACTGAAATAATTGTGACATTTTCATGTTTTATAATCTCACATTATATTGTTTTTAGAAATCAAAAGGATACATTTTGTAGGATCAAAAAAACTTGAAACAAATTTAGATAATTATCCAATTAAAAAAAAAAACCAAACCAGTGTTGGAGCTTAGTGCCCCTGACAGCTCTCACTAGGATGCTGAAACACTCTTCGAAACTGCTGTTGTCAGTTACCAGTTTCTGAGGTTCATTGTAGATGCCCCAAGCCAAGAAAATAGGTTCAGTAGCTACTTATGCAATACAAAGTCATTTAAAGAAATAAACATAGTGGGGTTTTTCTGTTTTGTTTTGTTTGGTTTTATTTAGATGAGTACAGTCACTGTTAGAGGAGAAAAATAACTGCTCTTTCGAATTGCATTTTTTCACTTGCAAGTTCATTCATGTCAGCGGTTACTCTTTTTGCTGAGAAAAGTGATTTTAAAAAGGCAGATAAGTTTCTCTTTGCCAGAGACATCAACTTTAACTTGTGTTCCTTGGCAGCATTTACATTGAAAGCTTCTCCCAGTGCAATGCAGCATAACATATGCTGTGCATGATTTATTTTTCTGGACCCTAATCTGTGATTATTTTAGGGGCTTTTATTCCTCCTGATGGTTCTTAACTGTTCAAGATTTTGTGAAGATTTTGGGTGTTGGTTGTTTTGTTGTGTGTCGTTTGGTTTTGTTTTTTTTTTTTTTTTCCCTACTGAGTAACACTGTGTAGTGATGCCATAGAGCCTCAGTCTATTAAAGCCTCCTACAGGTGCAAGCCAGCAGGATTTTAGCTGGTCTGAATAACTGTATGCCTTTCCAGCAAGTGTGGGAAGATCAAGTGTGATCTGATGGTAAAATAAATATTCTTGATACTGGCCCCACAGTAACCTGTTTGTGTTGGTTTAACTGGAGTAAATAGACAACTAATTTTAGTGCTTGAGTATAAACAGTTATCATGTTAGTTTTTTTAGAAAGCTAAAAAAAAATGGGGATAAATCTTGTTTAATTTTGTAGACCTCAAGATATTTTAACATTTCTGAAATCAAGTGGTTGATTGAAATCTTCTAATTAGCTGGAAATAGGATTTCTCTCTGTTTAGGGCAAAACCACAAATTGCTGCACAGAATTTATAGAAAAGGAAGCTACTTTGCTTAATTTTTAAAACAATGTAAAACTTGTGGAATTTACTACAAGAAAAGAACAAAGGCACTGATAGAAATTTCTTAAAGGCTTAATTTTCTAACCAGTTATTGAGAACTGCCTGTATTTAGAGTTTGATTCAGTAGCTGAGGAAGGTAGCTTGTTAATAACTATGTGAGAATAGAATTTTTTCCCCTTATTACCTTCCTCCCCTCTGCTGCACAAATGCAACATGATCCAAGCTGCTGGTTAGTTTCATTTGTCTGAAACCGGCCTTCTCAGAGCTCTGCATCACTGATGGGTATAAAGAGCTTACACATGGGGAAATACTAAAAAGAGTAGCTTCCTTTATGTCCTTAGCTCTTGGCACAGAGATCTTGCAGATTATAATGGTCTCTTTGTAACTCTCACCTTTTCGTAACCCCATGTTATTGTATTTTTTTTTGTCTCCTGAGCTAGGCAGTGAGAGCTGTGATCTAATTTAATTACTGTGACACTCCATCTGCTATGGAAGTGTTTTACTGCTTGCTGTGGGGGTATTGAATTTGGAAAATGGGGCTCTTCTTGTTGCTGATGCTCTTAAAACTTCAAAAGGTATATATGCTGTGATGTTTCATCTGTCAGTTCCACTCTAAAGCTTATACTTGGGTGTAGCAGGTGGGATCCTTTACAGTTGTTTGGGTCAAGTTCACAAATGTGGCAAAGAACACTGGAGAGTTTTTTGTTTCTCTTTTGGGCATGTCTGAATTAGCCTGATTTGAGATTTGTAATTTTGGATTTGCTTTTAAGAACAGTATCTAGAGAAAGCAGCTGAACATGTATAGAAATGTAGGATACTTAGAGAAAATAGCTACAGAGTAAGCAGTGCCAGTACTGGGTTATCTCTCAGCTTCTCTTTGTACAGAAAGAATTGCAGTGGGTTTGGGCTTTGGTTTAACAGCATTATCTCCTGTGTAGACAATTTCTTTAAATGTCCTATTTGTCCAATGTACTATTTGAAAACTCATTCCTCAATGAATACACTGTACCATTTTCTTAAATATTTAAGAAATTACTGTAGAGGAAAAACTGCTTTTGACCACAGTTCTCATAAAAAGGAAGCTTGAATGTGTCTTATTTTTCCTATTGAAGTAGCTAACAGGCACAGGGAGTACATACAACTTTGTGAGGGTGTAACAGCATACTATGCGACAAGATGTTCATAAGTAAACCCATAGTATCTGTTCTACCTAACAAGTGAGGACAATCAGGATCCTATCTTCATATTGCAGTGTAGTCATCCCATTTATGCTAGGCACTGAGCGAGTTAAAGCTCTTGTCTCCTCCTGTATCCTGGGTTGCAAATCACTTTAAAAGCAAAGTACCAGATTTTACTTGGTTTTAACACCAGTAAAGAGAGGGGAATATAATTATTTGCCATGGTATTTCAAACTTGCATTCACCATTTGGAAGGGACAGGGTATAAAATAAGTGAAATAGAAGCTGTGGTTCTGCCATGCAGTGGCTGTCATACCAGGTGGTGACAGAAGTGCTTCATGGAGAAGGTGAAACGGTATCATGATACATGTTCTTTCTCTCCTCTATAGGATGGTTTACTTGTGCTGCACTATGGCCTGGTAGTATCTCCACTAAGTGTAACTTAAAGATTACTAGAATATGAGAAGGCAAAAGAATCCGAAGTCGTCAAGCTTCTTCACTGCTGTTTTTCACCAAAGACCATCATATTTCCTGTGACAGGAAGCAAGTAAAAGGAACCACCACTAACTGCTGTATGGTTGTAATTTAACATCTGATTTTACCACTGTAAAAAAATTACAGCCTCTGTAAGAACAGCTATGGATGTTGCTGTGCTGTGTAACAAATTACTGTCTTCAAATTTCACTCAGCTCAGGGAATTCAAATGCTCAGAGTAGCTGCATTTTTTTTACTTTGTGTAACCACAAGATCTTATGGGCTGAACAGCCTTTTTTTTTTTTTTATTCTCCCCTCCAAGCTGTGCGCTATTGCTTGCTTTCTAAGTGTCTAGCTAGAACAGTACTCTCAGGGATGATCTTCATTGGGCAGTATAATTTATTCTGGGGAGGAGACAGTCATTTGCCTAAAAAAAAAGTGTACTGTGATCATCTGTCTTCAGATGTCATTTAGGGAGAGGAAGGGAACTTTAGTAATACAGACCAAAACAGGTAGAAAATGACACATTGTAAGCATTGTTTTTTGAGAAGTAGCATAAAATTTAGTTGTTTTTCTTGAAGAAAGACAATTTTGTTTGCACTGGAAATATATTTGCTGATAGTTCGGCTTGTACCAAATGGTGGATCATGCATCTCTAGTCCTAATGGAGATGAGCTGGTTAAACTATGCATGAGGAAAAAAAAAACGTAGCACATCCTTCTACCTGCTTGCTGTATGGAAGCTAATTACTGTCAGCCTGATTCTGCTGTCATGTAAGATCTGTCAAGTGGCTTGACTGGTAGGAGCATAAATCCTTTCACTCTAGCACATGGTTTTCTAGCAGCTGTGGAAAGGTAGCTTTCCCACTCTTTCTAAAGTGTATTAGTGCATTGTAGGGGAGACCAGGGTTGAGTTATGTAATACCTGCCTATTACTACCAGATTCACAGAGGACATTAGGTAACTTTAATTTTAGCACATTAAATGTTTTGTGTCATATGTTTTGTGACAACTAGAATTCTTCAGATTTGGGTCTGTGTAGTAAGACTTTCATGGTTTCTTGCGCAGTGTTAAGGACCAGAGGCTATTGTGTTTTGGTCTTGCTGTGTACTAGGTCATCAATGTGGGGATTCATGAAAGCTGCTGTTATGCACCAGGATCCTTCCCTAGAGTTAGTGTAGGGAAGGGGAGGAGATGCCTTTGTAAGGCCTTTCAGAGCACCTGTGTTAGCTTGAATGCACTTGCTCTCTGTCAACCTAAGAGGACTGGCATCCTTTGTCTAAAGAAAGCTTTCATGAATCCTTTCTTGGGTCTTTATTATAAACATTAGTTTTGTCTGTGAAGATGACACCCTAAGAAAAATTGTTTGTAGTAATTCTTGTGATGTTTTTAAAAAAAGACATAAAACCATTTCTAGCTACAAATTCCTATTTTACCATTGAAGTTTGTATAAAAGTAGTGTTTAAAATACAGCAGAAAATGAGATTATTTTGTAAACATTTTGTGAGTTGTGTTGATAAGAGATTATATATTGTAACAGTAAAATAAACTTTATTTTAGCCAATTTAAATTTGAGTTATTGTACTTCCATGCTATGCTTCCTATGTCAGCCTCAAAATTGGCACTTGATATTGAAACTGGTGGATGTGCTTTGGGGTTATTAAAATGGCAAATTTCAGTTGAGGTGGAATGGTGAAGGGTAGTTTAATACCAGAATCTCCCCTCAAGCTAACTGTGGGATCATTAGCTGGAGTAACATGGAACTCTGGGATTCTCTTCTGAATGCTGATTTCTGAGAGACATAGCTCAGTAAAAATGTCAATGTAATTTTTCAACACAGATGCAAAAGGAATAATACTATGTAGTTACAGGACCCCTTTTTTCATCAGTACATCTTTTTGTCAGAGCCACCTCTAGATGATTTTCATGCATGTTTATGGCTGTTATCAAGTCCCCTGTGAACTGGATCTTTCTCTGCTGCTCTGATTGCCCTGGCTATATGCAACACAGCTGGCTCTCATATGCCACACTGCCACTTCCTGTTTCATTAGCACTCAGGGGTTTGTTTTCCATGTATAGCTCTGTTTAAAAAGGTTTAGCAGCATAATCACATTTCATTGCAAATTCTCCCATCATCCAGTCTTGGGCCTCATGTCTACAGAAGGGCTGACTTGTAAAGTTGAACAGCTGTATAGAAGCTGATAGTTAATTCAAATTCATGTCATTCTAGGATACTGATGTCTTCCATAGGCTCAGCATGACTATGCTGACACTGGCGCTGGTGTCAGTGTCCATTTCTGGGTTTTGGTTTGGTTGGTTTGTTTGGTGGTTTGTTTCTTGTGGGTTGTTTCTTTGTTTTGTTGTTTGTTTTTGTTTTGTTTTTTTAAGCATTCTGGGTATCTTCAGAGAGATGCTTTCTGTGGGGTAAATAGCATGCCAGCTAAAATGTAGAAAGCCAAGACTTCCTCCTTCATTCTTTCAGTGGCTTAATGAGGAGGATTGAAGATCCGTTGCCCATCATATTTTGGTATGAATGCTTTGTGACCCTCCTCCCTTTTGTCCGCTTCTATTTCTTCCTCACCTGCCTTCAGAAAGCATATTATTAGCTTAGTTTTCCTGGCTGAGCATCCTGCTTTCTTTCACCTTAAATCATATCTTGAAGGCACTTCTGTTTTGTCTGCTCTTCAGTGCCTGCAGTAACCCCTGGGGCACTTTATCATGCAGCAGGGATGACCTTTGGCTGTTGCCAAGGCTGAGCTGTGAGCTGTGTGGTTTCCTATATAAAGATAATCACTCTGCTTGCTTTAAAACGTGCCAGACGTCTTTCAGCTCTCCTGCTGCTGTTTTATTTCAGTTGGTCTCCTTTTAACCTTGGCTTTTCTCCAGTCAGTTTTGGTCCTGATGATAGAAGAGCTTCTGTAACAACAGGCCATCTATGGGATGGCATCTCTGTCCTCATGGGAGATGAGCCAGCTTCATGCTCTGAAAGTGAGGGAAGGTGTGCTTGGACTCATTCATTATTTCACAGACCCTATTGTTACTTTACTTGATAAAATAGTTCTGGTTTTATTTTCCCATTATCTACTTAGCAATATCATGGCTAACACACATGCTACTTGTACTGCAGCATAATTCTGAGTTGCTTTACAGATTGCCCGTTCCCAGCAAGAAAGGATGGTGAGCCCTAGTGTCAGGACTTCTTATAAATGCAGAATCAACTATCAACATGACTTCATTGTAATGTTTTGCCTGTTTAACACAGATTCAATTTAATAAGATAAGTTCAAGAGGCTAGTGAAATGCACAGCTGAGCCATCTAAATAGCAGGGCACTGTGATGGCAGTCTATAGCTATCATTTGTGTTCTGAACACCAATATTGCACCCAGCCTTGATCTGCATTGCCACCAGCCCGTGGCACACAGGAGCCAGGACAACCCTTAACGCTTATTTCCATAGATGTGAAGCAACCAATGAGTTCTACTGAAAAATTATTCAACCTTGTCTATTACTAGTCTGCATTGAATTTATTTTCAGGGAATCAGCAGTATTTATGTGCAATGTTTTATGTTAATTCATGTTAACGCAAGTGGCCCCTATATTAGGAAGATGTATGAATGCCTGCAAATTAATCAAAGTGATGACAGGTTTGAGTCCCTATGGGTAAGAACCAGGAGGAAGGCCAACAAGGCTGGTATCATGGTGGGAGTCTGTTACAGACCACCCAACCACAATGAAGAGGTGGATGAAATATGCGGTAAGCATCTGGGTGAGGTTTCATGATTGCTAACCTTTGTTCTGATGGGGGACTTCAACTTCCCAGGTGTCTGCTGGAAATACAATATAGCAGAGAGAGAAGAATCCCAGAGGTTCCTGGAGTGGGTAGAAGATAACTTCCTGATGCACCTGGTGACGGAGACAGCGAGGGAAGGTGTGCTCCTTGGACCTGCTGCTTGTGAACAGAGCAGGACCTGTGGGGGAAGTAATGGTTGGAGGCCATCTTGGGCATAGTGATATGAAACAATGGAGCTTTCAGTTTTTTGGGAAGTAAGGGGGGGGAGGGGGGGGGGCAGTAAAACTGCCACCTTGGACTTCCAGAGGGCAGATTTTGACCTGTTTGGGAGACCGATTGACAGGGTCCCTTGGGAGGCCATCCTCAAGGGTAAAGGAGTCCAGGAAGGCTGGACATACTTCAAGAAGGAGGTCTTAAAGGTGCAGGAGCAGCTGACCCAGTGTGCCAGAAAATGAGCAGGCAGGGAAGAAGAGCAGCCTGGCTGAACAGAGTTTTGGGGGAACTCAGGAACAAAAGAAGAGTTCATCGCCTTTGGAAGAGAGGGTGGCCTCTCCTGAGGACCACAAAGATGCAGCGAGGCAATGCAGGGAGAAGATTAGTAGAGCCAAAGCCCAACTAGAACTCAACCAGCCTGCTGCTGTTAAAAACAATAAAAAAATGCATGAACAACAAAAGGAGGACCAGGGAGAATCTCCATCCTTTGTTGGATGCAGTGGGAAACGGAGAGACAAGGGATGAGGAAAAGGCTGAGGTGCTTAATGCCCACTTTGCCTCAGTCTTTAGCAGTAGAACTAGTTGTTCCCCAGGCACACCGAGCCCCCTGACCTGGAAGACTGAGGGGGGGAGGGGGAAGAATGAGACCTTCACAACCCAAAAAGAAATAGCCAGTGACCTGCTACATCACTTAAAGATGCACAAGTCTGTGGAGCCAGATGGGTGTATTTCACCTGTGCACTTACTTGCATGAAACTCAGAGGAGTTTGGTATCTTTGAGGCATTCAGCTCTCTCCATTGTGGATGAAGTTAGGCTAATGAGCATAAAAATGTCTGGGGAAGGGTTTAGGGGGACATTGAGTCACAGTATGGTTCTATAATCCTTGCTTCCTTTGAGAAACTAGCCTGAATATTTTGTCTTGCTGAAAAGTTTTGCCTTGCTTCAAGTATTGCCTGGCATTCTTATACAGCTAGACTAGGAATTTGCTGATGAGGTGTCTTGTGTCTGGGGCTTGGGATTTTTTTTGCACTTCCATTGAAAAATTGCTTAAACTTTAACAACGTTCTAATCCTTTGTGCAAACTGTGTTCTTCAGTCTGACCTCAGCTTTTCCAAATGACATCTCCAAATAACTTGTTCTTGCAGACCTCGCTCCAGTCTGTGCATGCACATCATCTCAGAGAACAACTATGAGCATTTATGAGGCTGTTCTGGGCGTAGGGGAGCCAGGAGCTTATGTCTCCTGGGATACAGGCAGGCAGCAGCTGCCTCTATTCAAAGCCGAAGTTGCTGAGCTGGCCCTGCTGTAATAGGAGCAAACTCTGGTGCCTCTGTTGTTTCAGAACTCATGCTCACAGCACCCCAGGAACTGTGTCTCCCACAGAATTATAGAATCATAGAGTGGTAGGGGTTGGAAGGGACCTCTGGAGATCACAGAGTCCAACCCCTTGTTCAGGCCACACAGGAACATATCCAGGTGGGTCCCATCTATGAGCAGCAAGAGGATGAGTGCCTGTGGCTCAGAAATGCACTCTGAAATTTTCTGGGTATTTCCCTTCCATCTAAGCAGGTATGCTTGTGTATAAGCGTGAGCACTGCCCCTTTGCGTTACAGTGGACACAGCCAAGCTCCAACAGAGAGTTCTGTTCTTGGAAACAGTGTCTTTATGGTACATCTTGGTTTAACAAGGGTATAATTGTTTGTCACAGAGTTGCAGGTTCCTCTCTGGCTTAGCTGGGTTTTGGATGAAGACCCCACACAAGCTGTAAGAGTGCATTGCAGTCCCCAGTTCTGCAGCCTTTCTGGTTCAGCTAGAATCTGCTGGGACAGAACAGGATCAATGAGCATTCTCCTACCCCGCACCAAGCAGTACCCTGTTTGCATCTCATGCTGCGTTTGCTAAGTGATTCTTGCTCCCATATGTCTGCAAGACTTGTGTGAATGAGCTGGCATTTCTCATGCTGTTTTGATAAAAACTTTGCTTTAAAGTGTCAGACCCCACTGATGTAGACATTTGATCATTCAGATTCATCTGTACCACTGCTGGTGTTTAGGACTCTGCATGGGTCACTCACTGGAGGAAGAACCTCTTATCCTTGAGGAAATCTGTGTGCTAAGAGCTGGCAAGGGGAGAGATGGATGGATCCTGCCAAAGGTGCTGGAAGAGACTTTGCTTTGAATGGCCTATTCATTCCTCCTTGCTGAATGACAGGAAAATGTTATGTTTGTTGTTTTTTTTTTTTTTTCCTTTGGCTGCTTTTTCTTTGGCTTACTCTTTAATGAATTCCAGCATCTCTTGGCTTACTCTTTAATGAATTCCAGCATCTGGACAAGCATTAGCAAAACACTGCTGTGTGCAGTGACTCTATTATTAGGGAGCTGTACATCTCAGCATAGCCAGTTGCAGGAACCTCCAGCTGAGCTGAAGGACCTTTGGTTCCAGGATAATGATGGAAACAAGGCTCTTCCCTCCCTGGAGCAGCAGGAGCATGCCCTAGACCCACCCTAGCTGGCATCCCAGACTACACAGGCTGTCCTATCTCACCTACATGACAACAAAACAAGCAGAGGTGGGCAGGCCCAAAGCACAACTGCGTGGTGCATGGGTCAGCATCTGCATCTGGGGTAAAAAATAACCAGCAAGCCCTGTGGTGGGAGTTTGCACACCGGCAAGGAGGCTGGGGTTCTCCTCAGAATAAAGATGAAGGCAATCATGGAGAAATGGCTGCTCTCTACTTCTTCCTGAGCTGATGGTGCAGTCTATGTCTGCAGCTGCCTTTTATCTAGGAGGTTGAGGTTCTGCAGAAGTATAAATTTTTAAGCATCTGCTGTGTGACTCGGCTCTTTCCTCGGTCAGCCTTGGTGTTTAACCCGGTAAGAAAGACAGGGCCACAAAGGAGGATGTATTGTCCTGTTCCAGCTTAGTCCTCCACTGTAGAAGCCACCTGGTGCATATAAGCAGGAGGTGAAAGGAGTCACCTTGAAGAAGACAGTGATAGAAAAGGAGACCTGGTTGAATATAGCCAGAGGTCAGTGTTAGTAACTTTCTGAGCTGGGCCTGTCCCTTTCTCCTGTCATTATTCTTCCCTTAAGATGAGAAGAGCGTGGGCATGGGCCTCCCTCAGGGTAAGAAGGAGCTCAGCCTTCTCAACAGCAGCAGCCACCTTGGGCCCACAGAAGCTGGGCAAGTGGGGCCCCAGGTGGGCATTAAGCAGTCCCTCTGATCCTGCAGCAAAAACGGGCTGAGCTTCAGGAAATGCCCAGAGCAAGCTGTCCCTAGGTCTGCGTTTGGCTGAAATGCCAGTGCTGTGGGACTCCAGCATCCCAGTGTAGAGTGTGGACACAGGTAGCTGGGAGGCTGCTGCAGCACTAGGGTCAGCCCTTTCCCTTCTTGGGAGCACTTCCCTTGCCGCACAGCATGGGTGGCTGGGCTCTGTCCTTCAGGAAAGCAGTGGATCCCCTTCCTGGAAGGGCTCTCACTCACTCTCAGTCCTGGGAGAGCATTTGTGGGGTTGGTCAATTGTTTGCTGACATCAGGGTAATTAAAGCTTGGCACCTCAGATCCTGTAGGATCACAGGGACAGAGCCCAGCAGAGGGATTGTCAAAACCATAGAATAATCTACAATCCAGTCTGGTCTCTTCTGGTGTATCCTAAATGCCCAGATCCTTTCCTTCCCTGCTGTCCCTCTCTCACCTCCAGAACACCATGAGACAGCACCAAAACACTGCAGAGCTCCAGAAATACAGGAAATCTCGAGCTGGACTTTGCAAAGCAGCCATTTTCCAAAATACCACCTCATCCTCCCCCTGGCTCCTTTGCCCTCCTCCACAACTGCAGCCTCTCTACATTGCTGTCACTAAAGTAAAATTCCCAGCTTTGCTGCTCCCATCCAGCCAGCTGAGAAAGCAGGAATCCTGACAGAGGCTTGTGCTGGGAATATTGTCCAGGTCAGGCTTCTTATTCTCAAGAGACAGAAAGAAAGCAGTGCTGGAGGGTATTTGAGGTTCAGAATATATTACATTAGCTGCACAGTCACATCTGCCTTTTATTTCCCCTATGGTTTGGGAGAAATGCTGTGTGTTTGCTTTTCCTAACTGACAGATGAGCCGGGAGACATTTGGAGGTTGGTTGGTCCTTGCTTTACATGTCAGTGCCCTGGATTTAACCCTGCACATGCTGCCCCCTCCCCACAAGCTCTGCCTGGGTGCCCCAAATTGCTCCTCGCTGTTCTGATGGGGTCTGCTGGTGGGATGCACTGCTCCAGCCATGCCCTGAGCCCTCTTCCCTGCCTCCAAAAGATGCCCCTTGCTTTGCCCATCCACAGGGTTGCCATCCCTGGGTCTGCATCACCTCATGGTGAGCGGCCATGCCAGGGCATTGTCCCCAGGGTTATTGGTGTGGCAGGGTCAAGGGAAGTGGCCACACTGCTCCTGGCTGCAGCACTAGTGAAGAAGCCTGTGACTGTCACACTGTGTCCCTTGGGGCTCTGGAGCAGATTGCCATGGTGTGGCATGGCAAGGAAGGAATGGGAAAGCAATAGGACAGTGTTCCAGCAGGGCCACACAGCCAGAAGCCTGCCTGTGCTCTTTCCATGCCCTGCTGCCCTCCTGTGTGCCCCTTGACAGGCACATCTCCAGCAGAGCATGAGCATCTTCTGAATATACACCAGTGCTGGTCACACCAGCTCTTCAGGCACCTTTGGCTGCTGGGTTTACTTGAGAAACGGTGCATGCTCACTTCTTCCGGCTACTGTTGTATAAATTGCTTTATCTTCACTGGTGAAGGCAAATGCTATTTTTAACCCCTGAGCATGCAGGCAGGGTGGTGGAGAAATGGCAGGTGTCTTGGGACCAAACTGTCAGGGGTGTGATGCAAATCAAAGCCTTAGAGCCCATTTTCTGGGCCAATGAGGGTGCACTTGTCCATGGGAGACCTTGTTCCCTTGCACAGACAGTCATGAACTCTTCTACAAAGCAGGGCCACTGTGACAGGCAGCTGAGGGTGAGACCCAGACATGCCAGACAGCCATTGGTGGGACCAGCCGTGACTTGCAGCCCCCGCAGCAGAGTTTAGCAGTAGGGTTTGTCAGCTGCACCCCAACACCAAGCTCTTCACAGGGCAACAGAAAGACTGCTGGAGACCAAAATGACTGTGAGCCAGACACAGAGGTGTGTTCCTAAGGTGAAGCAGCAGCAAAGAAGACAAAACAGCTCAGTTTGATTCACATAACTATTTCTTTCTTTTTAATTATTAATTTGTGCCTTACCATAGAAGAGGAAAGAGTGCAAGCAAACAATTTGCTGGTTCCAGGAACTACTCTGGCACCACCACGAGGGCAGTAAGGTCTCGTGATGATAACCTTGCCAGGGCACTGACACACAACACACACACGTGGAGTCTCTGGCTCTTGCAAAAGCAATCATTGGCAATTTTAAGGCATTGAAGGAAACCTATGGTTGTAAATTCTATATCAAATTTGGCACACATTGGAACAGTTAGAGCAGAGATGAAGATGCTTTGTGGGCTGGTGTTGGAGAGTTCTGCAGCTTCCCAGTGCTGGCTGGAGCGCAATGCTAGTGTGAGCGCAGGTCACATCTGATGACTGTGCAGACAAATGAGGGGCCCTGCAGACCCCAATTATTTGGAGCTAGTGACACCAGACAAGGTGCTGTGCCCCACGGCGTGGTGGTGCCTCCACCTCTGATCCATCAGTTCCCTGTCCTGTGCCTGCTGCTAGCAGATCCCACACACCTGGCTGGATTAATGCTGCCAAAAAACAGAGTAGTTACGACAAAAAGACCCAAAACATTCCTTATAGTTTAAAATGCAAGTGGTTCATAGACCAGATGTCAGGTGTGGTTACAGTCCAGTATGGCTATTTCTGTGCTTCTGGCATTAAAAGTGGAAGGCTACGGCTTGAGGAGTGGGGAAGAGTTTAGCTATACATGGATTTGGACAGTAGATGAAGGTCTGTATCCTTGAACTTATCCTATAGTAAACATGTTGTTTCCCTTGCCCTCTCTCCCCAGAGAGATGGCTGAGCAACGGTCCCAGACAGCTCCTCCTCACCTGCCCACCACCCCTGCAGCTCTTGCGTGATCTCC
>JANHFX010025111.1:0-22300 GCA_027560015.1 Chloroceryle amazona
AAGAGAAGAGAAGAGAAGAGAGAAGAGAAGAGAAGAGAAGAGAAGAGAAGAGAAGAGAAGAGAAGAGAAGAGAAGAGGAGAAAAAAAATAAAAGAAAATAAATGAAAGGAGAAAAAATGAGGAGAAAGTAATAAAGAAATGAGAAAAAAAAAAAGAAAAGAAAATACAAAAAAAAGAGAAAAAACAACAATGTAGGTGGTAGAAAATCATTATGTCTGTAACTGCGTGATCATTGTGTATCAAAAGATACTTTTTTTCCTGTACTTCTTCATGACAAAAGCAGAATTCTAAGTCTGAATACTATTTGGTCTTATAGCACTGTCTGAGGAACCAACCTTTCACGTTTATTACTATTAGTTTGCCATACTTTTTCTCTGCAGTGACTTAAGTGATTGACAGAAAATGTGAAGAAAGGAGGCTGTGATGATTTACTTCAATGCTTCTCAACAGCTGCACTCAATGAACTTAAAAAGCATTTTCCAACCTAAATTATTCTACTATTTCTCTTCCACAAACACTGTGCTTTGAAACTTTGCTCAGTTGAACAAAAGCTAGAAGAGGGATGCAAAAGTAGAGAGTGCAAGATTTCAAGGCTCTGGTGCAGAGAGAAAGAAGTAAGGAGAGTAGCAGGGGAGGGGGAATTAAGAGGGATTTTACTGTCCTGAGGAGATTAATCCAGTCATATATCCACATCTGAACAGCTGCGTTGAATATTACTATGATGTCAATTCCCTTAGACCAGTGCAAGTTTGCTGTGGAGATTAATTCTAAAAATGGAACAATAGTAGGGCTGCAGGCCTCTTGAACAAGAGTCCTTGGCTCACATCTTCACCATTTGAATGTTTCATCAATTGATTACTGCAAGCCATTAACTCTTACCAGACTCAACAGGATGGCTTATAAAAAAACCTGGGGCTGTATGAACAGTGGTGCTGGCACTTAGCCCATGGACTTATTTTTCTAGTGATTCCACCGGACACTTGTTACTCTTGGCTGTGCTTTCCTTATTTTCTTCTTCTATTTAATATCTTTAAAAATAGTTGCATGCTGGAGAATGCAAATGTCTCCTTATCCAAAGGCATTAAAGTCTTATGTCAGCCTTTTTGCATGCATAAAACTCTCCAGACCCAAATTTAGGGAAGGCTTGGGAGACGGAAGAGGTAGAGAAGTAGTGAATCTGGGAACAAGGACCAATCCACTCATCCTGATCCTGAAGACACTTAAAAGACTGTGAACTCCCACATAGACTTCTGCTTTCAATTCATTACCAGTTGGTACTTAGAGATAACATTATGGAAGTTTTTGTTTCTCTACTTGGCTTTAATTGCCTTCCTTATTAGGATTTATCTTTCTGATATGGCAAAATATTATTTCAATAGATGCTGCAATGTTATGTAAAAGGAGTTGAAAATTATTTCCCAGAGAACATTATTAATGAATGTTTACATGTTTCAATGCAAGCAATTTAAAGGGCTTGTGAGATACCTTTCTTGAGAGCTCAATTCTATGAGATAGAAGTTTAGTTTAAAATAAACTAATTTTCATGTTTGGGGTTTTCTTTTTTTTCTTTCTCTTTTTTTTTTTTTTTCTTCTTTTTTTTTTCTTTCTTTTCTTTCTTTCTTTTTTCCCTTCTCTGGAATATAAGAAACTGTTCTTGAAATGTTAACTAATCTAACCAATTTTGTATTGATTCATGAATGCATTTTAATTCACTATTCAAACTGTTGTAGCAATGAATATTTCTGCATCTCTAGCAATATGTTAAAAGAGGGCTTTTTGCTGCTTTTTAAAAAAACAAAACCAAAACCAAAAACACTTCTGCAATTTCTTTATACAGTCTGATTAAAATCCAATTAATTACGAAAACAATTAAACCTTTCTACCATGGTTTACAGAAGAGGGCTGATGGAAGTATAGTTGTCAATCAAAGATCCAACAGGGAGTAGTAACTTGTCATCTCCACAACTTTTAGCCAGTAAAAACATAAAGCTAAAAAACTACATTAACTGTGTATTGCCATATGTAAGTTTATTAGGAAATATCTCACTTCTTTGATTGTTGCTCTGCTTATCATCAGATCAATACAATTTTGTTTATATGGTATCTTTCTTGACAAAGGCATCCCAAGACATTTCACAATGATAAATATAAATATAATAAAAAGGCAGTTAAAAATACAATAAAAGGAAATTAAACATTAATGTACAATCCAATTGTATTGCAAAATCATTGCTGCCAAAGAACAATTTGATGGCACCCAAACTTTTTAAAAAATTCTAGGTTTATTGCTATTTTGAAATTTTATAAAGCCAATAAAGTGAATAGTAATAATATTAAACAATGAATAGAGAATAGGCACAATATACATCAGAATTTCCCCAAGTCCAGATTGTCAATTGGCATAAATCAGCATTGCCTTGATGACTTCCATGAAGCTATAACACATAATGGTTACTAAAGATTGGGTCTGTTACACACTGACTTAAAAAAAAAAGATTATGCTCTCTGTCATTTGGGGCTTGGTGTTGACATTGGTTGCAAGGAGGTTATGCCTTTGTTTCTTTACTAACATCCCTGAAAGTTCCCTGGAGGCTTTATGTGAAACTTCTCCCTTAAAAGGCAAAAAAGTAGGAGTAAACTTCCCTTATATGGGATGAGCTAGTGTTCAGAGCATTTCAGCATTCTCTGTTCTCTTTCCCATCTAAGAGCAAACATGTCTGAGCAAACTCATGTTTGTTCATAAAATACTAGTGCAATTACTCAGCTATAGGTTATAAAAGCACTGGTGTGGCATGAGCAGGGAAAAGGTTGAGGGAAGCAACACTACCATCTCTGTAGGAGGTGTCCTGGGTATAAAAGTGATAGCAGGGAGTAAACTTAGTCTGAAGTACTGCAAAAAGTACCGTAATCAAAGTTATGTATGAACCTTCTCAAATGATGAAGGAATATCTGCATAGCTGATTGGACCAGCCTTACCTGCATGTAGCATGGGCCCTCCTGTGAATGCCCCAATTTAAGTAATAATAGACATAAAAAAGGTATTGCCTTCATCTGGTGCCAGTGGACAGCTACAAGTAGAACAGCAGGGGACCGTGACTCTTGAATGTCCACAGCCTGATATGTCAGGGGTCTTTGGAATAACCATGAAATAATATCTGTTCAATTTCAGTTGGGACCCAACACAGTACATAACAGTTTTGGTGCTATCTCTAGGCCTTCCTCAAGCCTGAGAAAGTGTTGTGAGCATCTCAGATTTACAACAGGTGAAGCACAGGTGATTCTACAGACTTAATCCTATTAGAATAGTTGAAGTGTAACCTCAGTAAAGTAGGTCAGTTAGATACTTCTATCTCCAAAGACAAATATGTTTGGACAAGGAGAGGTTGAATAAATGACTCCTGCGATATTCTGAATCTAAAATAACTTTGACTGTCAAGGCACACACCAAGAACTTAGAATTGATATTTCTGGGTGTCAGTACACAAAAACTTTCAATGTATATCTCAGAATGAGATGATGAACAAAATATGAGATGACCCAGATGCTCCTGTATAATATCTAAATCCCAGTAGATGTGCATTTCTGGGAGTAATGTAACTACAGGAGTCTGGATCACTTCCCACCAGGATGTTAAAGTAATAACTTTTTCAGAAGCAGTGTGATAAAAGAAGTAGTTAATAACCGGGTTATTGAAAGTTTGTTAGTGTTGTAGGTTAAACCTAATAGGCATCTAATCCCCACACAACTACTGCTTCAAACAAGTTTTCTCAGTGGAAAGAGGAAGTGAATCAGAAGGGCAAAAGTGAGAGAACATGTCAGTTGAGACAAAGACAGTTTAATAGATAAAACAAAAGCCATCCACACAAGCAAAGCAAAACAAGGAATTCATTCACCACTTCCTATCAGAAGGCAAGTGTTTAGAACCATATCCAAGGAAGCAGGACTTCATCATGTGTACCAGTCACTTGAGGAGACAAGTGCCATAACTCTGAACATTCCCTCTTCCTACTTCTTTCCTGAGCTTGTATTGCTGAGCATGACATCACATGGTATGGGACATGTCCTTTGACAGTTGGGGTAAGCCATCCCAGGTGTGTCCCCTCCTAGCTTCTTGTGCACCACCAAGGTTTAGGGTCAGAGCCATTCACTAGTCCTACAACAGTTCTCTCTGTTAAACCCCCTCCTTCCGCAAAGGGGAAGAGGAAGGTACTAAGGGAGAGAGATCAGCAATTGGAAAAGAAATCTAAAGCAGCTTTAATGAAAATAATAATAATAAAAATAAATATTGCAAATATATAAAAAATTAGTATTGAACACAACCCCCCTGATGGCAATTGCATCACTGTCACTACTGATGCTATGGAGCAGGCACTGGGGTCCCAAACTGGGCTCAGTTCAGGAGTTGGATTCTGGTGCTGGATTCAGGAACACATGGAGTGGGGTCAAAGACAGAATGGGCAGCGTCCTCCTCAGATGCCAGCCATTGAGGCAGAGGAAACCTTGACCCTTCTAATCTCTCAGCTTTATACCAAATACAGAATCATGGAATCCTTTGGATTGGAAAAGACCTTTAAGAACATCAAGTCCACCATTAACCCTGTTCTATCAAGTCCACCATTAAGCCATATCCTCAAGCATCACATCTATATGGCTTCTAAACATATCCAGGGATGATGACTCAACCACCTTCCTGGGCAGCCTGTTTAAATACCTAACAAGCCTTTCAGTGAAGAACTTTTTTTCCTAATGTCCAGTCTAAACCTTCCCTAGTTCACCTTGAGGCTATTGTCTCTTGTTCTATCACTAGTTAGTTGTGAGAAGAGACCAGTACCAGAACAATGTCTCTCCTCATCCTCCTTTTCTTCAGTCTGTATAGTCCCAGTTCCCTCAGCTGCTCCTCATAACACTTGTTCTCCAGGCCATTCTCCAGTTTAGTTGCTCTTATCTGGACACGCTCAGCACCTTGGCGTCTTTCTTGTATTGAGGGGCCCAAAACTGAACACAGTACTCAAGGTGTGGTCTCAGCAATGATGAATACAGAGGGACAACCACCAACCTCGTCCTGCTTGCTACATTAAGTGTGACATATATTGGATGGAATCCCTTGCTGGTCAGTTTAGGTTCACCTGTTCTGTCTGCTTCACCCCACAGGTGCAGCATTTTACTTTTTGTACCACCAATATGATGCACAGGATCCAGCAGTGGCCTTGATACGCATACCAATGCTTGGTAGTAACACTAAACATTGAGCATTATCACCCCTAGAAGCAGTCACTGTTGTTGACTTCAGAAAGTGCAGTTAGTTAGAAGAGATGTGGCTGAAAAAGTAAAATCACTGAACACAATTGTTCTGTTCTAACTCAAACCAGGACATGGACTCCCAGCCTACTCACTGGTGAGGTGGTGTGAGAAACAGAAGCCCCTGATGTTGTGTAAGTGCTTCTCAGCAATAGCTGAAACATGGGTGTGGTATCGACGTTGGTTTTGGTCACAAATCCAAAACAAGGCACCACATGAGCTATATGAGGAAAACAAACTCCTTCTAAGATGAAATCTGTACAGTTAGAAACCTAGCAAAGCTGACAGAAGGTTGCTGATGATTTCAAGATGGCATGAGAGAAAGGCTGGACAGAGGAAGAGGGAATGGCTGCATCAGCATCACATCCAATCTCGTGATCCCTAGACAGCAGGTGGTCTACCTGGGGATCTCTGCCTTTTCAGCAACATAAATTCTGCCCGGGGATAAACTGCTTACAAATCTCATCTGCCCTTACCAGAGCAATTTGGAGATGATTCAAGGAAAGAACTCCAGTTACTATATCTACTTTAAACTGGTCATGTAATAATGCAGCTGAAATAGTCAGAGACTGACAGGCCTGATGCACAGTAATATACACACTAAAGAGCACTTCAGAAAGATTCATCCGGGGATTTCCCTGGTCATCCAAGCTAGTTTTCTGTAGACTGACCTCAAGATGTCTCAGACTAAAATTTTGTCCTCAAGCTTTGCCTGTGTCTTGCTTCTACATAATAATTTAGCAGAGATAAATTCACCAATTGCTCCACTCTTCTTATTTCTCATGCTGACCTCAAACTCACTTCAACAAGATGTCATTACTATTGGCCATCTCTGAAATTGCTTACTGCCCTGCATGTTTTATTTTGTCCTTGTCCCTACTCCTCCTCCTGTCCCTCTAGACAATGGGACTACAGCAAAAGCAACATGATTAAACCCAGTTCATCCCACAAAAGAGTATAGTTTATGTCATCTGCTCTAGGGCCATCAACAATGACAGTACAATGTAGAGTAGAAACTCATGAGAACAGTTAGAGTGATGACAGTCTTGGGTAATCTCTGCATGAGAAGTCTGTAGGCTGCCAGGACCTACAAGACTTGATTGTTTGAATATATGCTGCAGGCTCTTCATACTAGTTATTGACAAGAGATTGTGACACAGTCATGTGTGCACACCCAGGCAGATAGCCCATGTTTGGGAAAATACGAAAATTGTAGCCTAAAAAATGGCTTAAAAATATATATAAAAAATAATTTTGAATATCTTTTTAACACTTTAATGTGGTTATCTTCTATTGAAGTCAAGTGCCCCTCAGTAGTAAGTATGCCTCTGAAATATTTCTTCATGCTGACAATCTTAAACACATATTTACTCTATTTTTTTTCCTTAATGTTGTCCCTAGCCACTTGTGATCATATCCAAAGCCAACAGAAGTCAGCAGTGAGATTCACTTTATCAAATTCTAGTCTTGCACTTCTTTAGTCCTTGAGACACACCATGTAGTCAGCAGAGAGAACTAGGACATGATTCGTTTGATTTGTCTTCGAGAGCTGTTTTAGGGTGAGGTGAATCTTATCTTAATGAGTTCCCAGGTTTTCTTTCCCACTATAAAGGGAACCTGTAAAGACTATAAAGGGAATCTAGTGCAACTGACTTATATTTAAATGTTTATATTTAGTCAGTATCTTTATCTTGTACTGTGTAAAGGTGGGGAGGAGTTAATATTCCAGCCAAAGGTATGTTTTTCATCCAGAAATTCCTCTACACCAACCTTTAGTCCTGCTCCATTCCCCATGCTTTTTAAACAAAAGGATGTCACTTTTCACTAGTGGCTAATTTATTTGTGAGGGAAAGCAAATTACTAGGAAGGGTGTAATAATTACAGCACAGTGTGATGATCATCCAATGTATTCCCTGAAGAAGTATGATCTTAGAGAATTTCTGCTAGGCCCTCCTCAAGTAATTACTGTCAATTCATGCTTATCTGCCAGCTCTCTCACCAGGTTTTCTTCTCCTTGCCTTCCTTAGTGAAGATACTGATTCTGACAAAAGGACCCATTTGTCAAGGAGCTGGCATGCCAACCTTTCTTTCCCTTTCTGTGCTGAAATTATGCAAGAAATTACAGTCCAGCCTTAATCAATATGTACCTTATCATCTAAATAATAGAGCACATAATAATCAGTGTCAAATGGACATTGGTGGGAACAGATACAGCTATGCCATTCAGCAGAGGACTGCTTGCCACAACTACTTCTGGACATCTTAATTTTAAACATGTGAAATCACAGAGGGCTTTTAAATAGATCATAGAGGCTGATTAAGTGATTGCAGAGTCTGTAGTTGTAACAAACCTCTAAGGGGTTTTTGAACGTACTCTTCTTGTTAGGGACCACACTGTAAATGAGGAGTCCTTCCAAGGTGTTTCTGAAAAGCTGAATGTTACTTACCCCTAAGACAGCAAAGGATAGGTTTCCCTGACCTTCCACAACAATAACCCTGACTTCAGCCTGATGGAGTGATAATTATAGCATACATCTTTGGTTACTTACCCAGCATTTAGACAGGGGACCTTCTACTTAAGCTTGTGCTTAAACCTGGTTTGGGCAATAACAAATTCAAATCCCCTAATGAATAAGTACCAATGGATTCCTAATCTAATCACTACATTAGTTAACTTTAAGTTCTTGAATGGAAATTAGAATTGGCTCAGACCTCCTGTGAGGGTAGCAAAAGGGACTGCTATTTAGAAGGTTTTACCACCTACTACTGCAACCAGTAAATTTCTAGGAGTTTAGAAAAATAACCTGGTCTGTTCATATACTACCAATAAAATCACAAGGGTCATGTAACAACAATTTTTTTGAACCCAAATTCCTATCTTTACTTCTTACACTACAGAGCTAACCTGAAACTATTAAATTCTCTGAAAGTCTGCATGATCTGAGATCCTCAATACAATCTTCCTATGTAATTTCCAGTAGCATAACAACACCCTAAGAAGACAACTTTGGATTCTATCAGTATCACTTTGGCAAGCCTGCAACTGTTGTGATGCAGAACACAAAACCAGGTGAAGGTCTTGAATGTCTCACATACATCCGTGCCACTAACCAGGGTCTTATTTTGGCATTTGTAGATCAGTGTTCCAGAGATTACTTCTCATCCCAAAAGTGCAGCATTCACTTCTGTTCTTGGGACAGTCTTCACTACAGAGGAGGAACAAAAAAGGACACCAGAAGAAATGTGTGGTGTGCAACTTTTACTCTTTTTTAAGCATATATTTTAGTTTCAAGGCTACCCATACAACATGTGAAGGGTAAAATAAGAATAAAATAGGAGAAAGGTAGAGTTCTTTAACATGACAATTTAAAGAGCATGCTTTAGCTTTCTCAGATGCTAGCATTTGAGCTCATTTTGATCTCAATTTGGCTGTCAATAAACTATCCAAAACAACTGTCTTCCTCCTACTAGTTCCTCCAAGCCATATAGAGGAGGACAGGTCTTTTTTTGTTTGTTATTCTTTCTTTCCCTCTTTTTCACCCAGCAGAGTCAGTTCACCAGATAACTTACTTGCTACCACATTTTTTAATTTCCTGGTCTTTCAGTGGCCAAAGAAATTCAGCAATGTCCTCTAAGGACTTAAACAAACATGTCACTTTTTTGCAAAACATCCCCCGATTTTGTCAGTTGTATGAGCTAATGCCAGTGAAACTCCAATGCTTTGGAAGAAAATCCAGGGGCACCTTGAGGGTTTTATTTTTTTGTAAAGTTCAAGATGATTAATTATATGGGACTCAAGATATGTAAAAGTTATCCAAGTTTTCACCATTAATCACATAAATGAACAGAAAATAATTAGTTCGTAGTGACTTTCTGGCTTATTATAATCAGCCCAACTCAAATCGACTTAGCCCAGAGAGCCAAATATAGCAGGGAAAAAACCTTGAGGCATTTTTTCGCTATGTGTTGCCTGTTATCACACAGTGAGGTTTCTGTTCAAATGATGTGCCTTATTAAGGCAGGCGAAACCCATTTAAACAATGTATCAGAAATGCAGACAAGCTGCAGAAAAACACATGTATAAGGGGTATATTCCTCTTGAAATTTATTGATGGCTAAGCCTGCTAAAACTTTAGAAAATGTGTTTGCTAAAGCACTGCCATGTTTTTCTAGTAATGCAATGTGCTTTTTTTTTTTTTTTTTTTAATTTTACAGTCTCTCCTTTCTTCCTTCTTCTCTTTATAATGAACTTGAAGAATGGCAATTATTCCCTTTTATTTTACTGGCTTAAACCATGTGCTTATTAGAATAAATGTTATCATTATCCTTTTTATTTTATGATTATTAATTTTTTATTTGATTGCCAATACTTTTACTGTAGTCTTAAAGTCTTGAATATTGCAATAATAAAATGGAAAGGCTTGGATATGATTCTTTCTTCCTTTTCCCTAATAAATAGAACTTTAATTCTTAGAGATTTATTCTAAAGGCAGGTACCTCAAATTATGTTTAAATTGTTATTTGTTCTGTCATCTATGGGAATTTGAGACCTCACTGTCTTTGGCATTTTGCCTGTTTGCATGATATCAAATCATACTGAAAGTCTGGACATCACAGTGTCAGCAGACTGCTGAGAGAGACAGAGACACTGTCAGGTGAGTTGCACATCCAGCAGACCTAAGTAAGTAAAGTGATAAACTTGGGAGTACCTAGGAGAGTTGTCTCTGTCACACATCACCAGAACTGTGATGTTGAGTCAAGAAAGTTGAATAAGCAGGTACAGCTAAGATAGGGCTGCAGGACTTTCTCTGCCATCAGTAGTGAAGAGGCAAGGCTTGTGAGAGTATCAGAGGCAACTCCTGATAGCTTTTGCCCTGTAACTTCACTCTGGTGAGGCAGAAAAAAAAAAAAAAAAAAAAAAAAAAAATAAAAAAAAAATCTCCTCTGTTTTGAAAGCACACTAGAACTGCAGCATGCAGCTTGGAGAATTTTAAAACTTTCTCTAAAGGTAATGTAGCTCATGGGCAGAGATGAAATCTGGTTACAGTCATCTTCCAAGTAAAAGAAGCAAAGTCAGTGCATGTAGACTCCATCCCCAGAGGAAAATGACACAGTGGTGGTCAGAAGCTTCAAATTCACACGCTATATAAAATTTGCAAATTAGAACTTCATAGCAGCTGCTTAACCTGTGCACCATTACAGAAACAAACTTGTAAATGGGGTCATTAGATGACTCAGCCTGCTTAAAGTTATCTACTTCTAGATATTCCTGTACTGTGTAGCAGAGGTGTTAGTTGTTTCATCATGGAATTTAAAACAAAGAGCAAGGAAGTACCTAAAGACAGTGAAATTAAGAGGTAGCACCTTTTCAGCTACTTAAGAAATTCTGAAGACAGAATATTCAGTCTTACCCTTCCCTATGTTGTTTTTGGTACTTTCATTCTACTATAAGACTCAGAGTGTTTTCTTTCAAAAAATAGTGTCAGTGCTCAATGCTTTTAAATTGTCACTGGTAGAAAGATGTCATCATGAGCATAAAAATCCTGGTTTTACTGTGGTCATCCTGTGGTCATCATATGTAGTTTGATCCCCTCTTACTTTAGTTGAGATTTTCCCATTTCAGAGAGTTAGATTCAGACCTCTGAACAATTTTCTGAGGACAACAAATATGCAAACACCCCAGGAACTGGAAATTGCATCTAAGTTACAGAACATAAGAGGTGACAGCATGTGTTTGAGAAAGTGGATGCTTAGAAGAAAGGAATAGCAAAGCTCTGGGGATACACAGTGTAATTCCAACAATTACAACATTTAGGGTTCTCTGAAAGAGAACCTGCTTCTAGGGTTTGATAGACACTCATTAATGAAAAAAAGTCATGACTGAGTGAAGAGCACTCACCGACTTAGTATTATGACCTGGAAAATTGTATAAGAGAACATCAAGTTCTACTTCCTTTTTCTTTTTTTCTTTTTGTTTGTTTGTTTGTTTTGTTTTGTTTGTTTGTTTGTTTTTGTTTGTTTTGGGTTTTTTTTGTGTTTGTTCTGTTTTGTTTTGTTTTTGTTTCTTAATTGTCCAGTAAACCAGGTATCAGTGATTACAGAACCATATCCAAACCAGTAATAATTTATAGAAACAGTGAAATGCAACCATTTTTGAGTGAGACATTCCAATATGAAATCTATCATTCAGTTCACGTTCACTCCTCAATCCATGTCGTGATACCTCAGAAAGCTTTGCAGCTCTTAGGAGTGTGGGAGCAGACTGAGAATTACAGGATGCAAGTGAAGATTCTGAGCTCTGCTACTGATCTATACAACCTTGACTTGGTCATTTTGCCTTTTGGCTTTTCCACCCATGTTTTCTCTGTTCAGGCTAAACTCCTCTCAGCAATACCATCCTCATTATATTTTACACAGCCCCTGATACAAAAACAAGTAGAAAACAGCTGGAGCCTCTAGCCACCAATAACGTAAACAATAATAGATTTACTTTTCTCTAAACAGCAATGCACATGCATCAAACAGGGTCATAACATAACAATTTGTAATAAAATAATAATAAAAAATTGAAATAGTGTTGCTAATAAAACATCTCCTCAAGTTTTCCTTTTTATAAACATGTGTATGTGTGTTGGTGAGTGTGTGCATGTGTGTCTTAAACACAACAGAGCCAAATTAAATTCTGCGTATTATCAAAACAATGCAACCACAGTAACCATTTATTTCTGGGCATTTTAATTTCTTTTTTTTTTTTTTTTTTTAATGAAATTTCCCTGAGGGCATTCTAACAATTCAGCATTTATTTATTATAAGTAACAAAGGGAATTTTGATTGTTCCAGCTGTGGCAAAGAAATACACCTTGATAAGAATACAGTACCACAGATGAAAATAACAACACAAGTAAGTTAAAAAGGTTTGGAATTTAAGGATGAAATTCACCACTGACATTTCTCTGTAGAATTTAATGTAGTTATTCTAGAGAATTTTGGCTTCAGAAAAAGGGAGCTCGGGAATGCTTGACCTTAACTCTTCATTTCTCTAGACCTCTAGAAAAGAGGTCTTACTATTTTGAAATCTCAGCCTACCTGTTTTGAAAGACAGAAAATACAGGAATATAAATGAAGTTTAAAAAAAAAAAAAAAAATTAAAAAAAAGGTTCATTTGTTTTGTTTCCTGTTTAGGCACATGATGGTAAGTAAAGGAGAAGCATCATACAATACTGTCCTGCAGAGACAGTCTACATTGTGTACAAGATCATCTGTTTTTTTCTGGATGATGACACACAAGCAAGTTGCCTTGGAGAAAAAGTTCCTATGCACCAGTTTAATACTAATTATTTTATTTATGCTTTCACCTCATTGTGATTTCAAGGTTTTTGTACATCTTTTACCTGTAGTAGAAAATGATAATCTATTTCGCATCTAAACGTGGGATAAGAAGAATGTGTTGTAGCACACTGTGCTTTTAAGCAGCACTATACATGGAAATACCAGTTTGCCAAGTGTTTGATTATACATTACACCACTGCAAAAAAAGTTCTTTTTCATAGTATTTCCAAAAATACATACAGTTTAAAGAACACTTTTAAATCTGGTGTTTGTTTTGTGGGTTGTTTTTTGCTTTTTTGGCCTTTTTTTCAAGTGATTATTCTGTATATGAAGATTCATGTCTTAAGATTTCATAGACCATTAACAGTTAACAGTTTACCTCTAATAAATTTCTCTTTAGCTGTTTTTTATTTTCCTTTGTAAGAATCACATATACCTATACATTTTTCCCCAATAGAAGTCAAATAATATGGAATAGAAGACAGCAGTGGAAAACTTGCTATTCATTCCAGCGTGGCAAGACCTGAAATCCCTCATGAGAAATGATGAAAATTTCTCCCTGCCTTGATTATTCACTCTGGGTCACAGTAATGCAACTATTACTTTTCTGATTTAAAATTTGGACCTTGGATGCAAAAGTTTGTGGGGGATTTGAGGTGGAGGGGTGGGATGTTTATTGGGCTTTTGTTTGTTTGTTTGTTTTGTTTCATTTTTGTTTCTGTTTTTCTTTCTTCAATAATCTGCCATCTTTAAGATGAAAATCTTTGTTCTTGTTAATAGAAGCCAAAAACCATACCTCACTTTGTGCACACTGGGGAAATATCTCAATCATATCAAAACTGTCAGGACATCACTGTAGATTCAGGAGCATTGCTAGAGGAGGATGATTCAGGTGTTGATTGGGAAATATTTCCTCTTCCTCAAAAAAGCATAAGGGAAAGCAAAAAAGTACTTCTGGAAAGAAGACTTAGGTGTGTCAAGGTTGGTACTTGTAGCAAATAAAATAAAAGTAATATAACAGCTCCATCAGCAAAAAGGGGAAGGTGGCAGAAGGTCTGGGTGTTTGAGGCAATGAGTTTGTGTTCAAAGTGACAGAAGTGCTACTAAGGCTTATTTGCAGTATTTTGTTGTGAAGGGAGCAGCAGTAGTCAATGTGAAATTATATGAAAATGTATGTGAGAATTTTTAGTAAATTCTTTGGGGCATTTGCCCAAGTTTAGTCACAGCTCAAAGTCTTTACTCCCTCCTTATTAGTTTAAAGCTGTGATGGAAACTCAAAGTGACAGCATTGTCAACACACTGAGACATAATGCCACAGAGCACTGTGCTTCTGGGCCAGCAAACAAAACATCAGCTTCCAAATGAAAAGGCACCCAAACAGGGAAAAAAAAGACACTGTATACTATGTATCTTCACCATATAATGCTGTAAAGTAGAACAGCACATTTACTAAGGAATGAAAGGGCAGAATTGTGTGTGTAGGGAGTTTCTGTTAATAACAGTGCCATAATCAGGATCCTTATTTATTTATCTCTAAGTTTGTGTGATGATGAGTTTGAGTAGTGGTAGTAGCCTGTTAATTAGTCTGAATGTTTGATTAAAAAGCAAATAGAACTTCCTACTCTCTTTCATACACATATACACAAAACAAAGTGAGGAAACCATAAAGGAAAGATCTAGTGCATTGTTCTTACATGCAAAAGTAACAAGGCAAGATGAAAGAGCTTTGAAATTACATTAAATGCCACCCCACCTCTGTTCCCTTATAATAACTCCATTGGACTTAACAACTGCAAGGATAAAAAGAAGTTTCCTCTCTTTTCTTTCTATTCAGATTCAGACCTCTCACACCTTCCCAGGGTTGCTATTACTCATTGAAAACTGAGGAGGAAAATGCAAAAAGAATGAATAGGGCCATGGAAAACATCCCGTTTCCTCCTCTCACCTGCTCCAGTAAAGCCTCCAGAGCAGTTGCCATCATTGTTATTGGAAGTTCTGGTGGGAAGGAGGATGGAGACAAGCAAAGAAACAAAACAGAAATAAGCACAGATCATCTGCCTTCATGGCTGTGGTCAGATGCTTTTGCCTTGATCTTACACAGGCACACTTCCTATGGACAAGTAAAGCTGAATGAGCCAAGTCAGAGTAGGCTTGGATCTTTATGTACAGAACATGTCATTTGGTTAGAGAACAACTGTGAATTGAGATAATCTCAGTGACACAAATACATAAAGATATAATAGCGTTTCTTCAAAAGCCACATGGGTTCTACAAAATCTCCTGTGTCTCTTGATACAGAAGGCCTTATTAGCTTGGGTGATGCAAAACTTGAGATCTAGGAGTAAATTCTCTGGAAAAAGAAACAAATAAGGACTAATTTAAAAAATTTTCAATGAATTTTACAAAATACTAAACATACTCTAGATCAAACCCCCAAACCAATTTTACATTGACTCACACTCATAGACACACAAAATCTTGATTGACAATTTGCAATCACAGAGTTTCCTTGTTACTGCCATTAATATGTGACTGTGGAATGACTATTGTTATTTTTAATAACTGTGCAATAAGGGACTTTAAAAAAGACTCGACGTAATCAAGTGCTAAGAGGTAAAAAAATCAAACTAAACCAAACCAAAAAAAACCCCACAAAACAACACAGAGGAGGAGACCCCAATTAAATTACTTTAAGTCTACATGGAAGTGGAGATCTGAATGTAATGGGAGAATTATAGCCACAGAAAATGCTGTCATACAAAGCATTAAACATGTCAGGTCTCTGATGTTACAGCAGCCCTAATATGAGATATCTACAGTCTCTTGGTGACATGCCAAAAGGAAAAAGGGAGCATTTTTCCTGCACCATCTCCCTCAATGACATAAGCTAAGGCAACAAAAACACTTCACTGACATCATTGCATCTGGTACAAGCTTCTTTCAGCATAGTAGTGTCAACAGGGTGATGTGATGTTTTCCTACCCTCCCCTGATTCAAATACATTAGCCAAAAGTGAAGCTTAAGCTTCAGGGACTTGATGATGAACACATTCTAAAAAACCCAACCTTTTCTTCCTTCAAAGAAAAAAAAAAGAAGCAATACACCATGGAAGTGAATAGCTGACACCCTATGGAGAATGTCCTATGAGGGTTTTCTTCTAACCCTCTTTGGTTCTCACTAGTAACTGAAGCATGAAAAATTCTACAGATGTAGCTTATGTACACAAACAGAATAGACTGACCTTTTATTAAAAAAATAATAAATGTTGTGCTCTATGATTTCTAAAAGAAAATATAACCAAATAGCCTTATCACTGACAGCTTTCCAAAACTGAGCCAATTCTTTTGGCTCCAATGCAGTTACAAAGACTTGATGAGTTTGTGTACTTTATTGATGAATGAGGTCCTGTAGACCATCAACTCAATTGCTATGGTGTCAGGAACTATTTGCCGTAGTTTGTGATCAGAACACTTAGCTATGTTATATGACACAAGACTTTTACTTGTAATAGCACGTTACACTATTCCTGCCTCTGTGTTTTATGTTCTTTCTGCAAATTTCCACAGCTGACTGGTTAAACATAAAGGAAACAGCTTTAAAATTGAACTGCACTGTGAAACCAAAGTCTGAAAAACCTGAATTTAATTTCTGACCTTTCCTGATGCTTCTTTGTTCATGGCTCCCATTGAAATTGTTACTTGAGAAACAAACTTTTGTACAAATTCTACCACCTGCCTTATTCCAAAAGTCAGTTTAAATGTGTCCTGTAGATCTTTATGCTAGACATTCAGATATCAATTAGCAGAGAAAAGATATCCTCAGAGTTTCACTGGTTCACACAAAATGAGGATATAGTTCTGCAGTTTTTGAAGCAAAGATACCTGCAGATTAATTTAATGAGAGTTATGACTAAATAATGTCATGGAACCTCCAGCATTTTAGTGAAAGCACTTAATAATACTTCAAGAGTTGATTTTCAGTTTTACTTTCAATTTTCTTGGGGTATACAACACTGCTCTGCTCCTCTTTATGTTGCATTCATATGTCTATAATGATAAATAAGCATGATTTATCATTGACAGATTTTCAAAACCATACAAGGCTTAAACCACTCCAAAAGATTCTAGGATTTCTGTTGATTCCATCCTTACACTCTTTTCATATCCTTCCCAAGGTTTTATCAATATTTTAGAATAGAATTAACCTTGCTAAAGCACAAATGTCTAAAAATCTGATGTTTAAAATAGTTACCTAGGCTCCCTTCATGGAGACACTGACATTTTCAAAAGGAACTGAGACATTTTTCAGTGATTTGCCATTAAGAAGCAGACCTTCTCCTCACTATTGGCTGAGAAGGAAGACTAGCCTGCCAGCTTAGACTCAGCACTGGGTTTTCAGGATGATATAGCTTGATTAATAAATCTCATTCATTCCTTTTAGAAGGGTTCACACAAGATAAATGTTTCTCTTCTTCTTTTCTCCCACATTCAGCACAAGACATGTAAACACCTTCAGTGCCTTAGAAGAAAATATATCTTTGACTCAAAAGATGGCAAAGCCTCTGAATAGTTTCTGTGCTATAGAAAGAAGGAAGATGAGCTCAAAAGACCTGCTGGTGTCCTACGATCCTGCAGTAGCACAGTATTTGTTAGCTGATGTTAAGAAGTGTACTTCATCCCACATTAGAGAGGAGAGGAGAAATAACTCTACAGTGTGTGCTAAACTGACCTGAGGGAAAATTCCTATTAGCAGGATATAAAACCGAGAAGTCTAGTTGTATTATAAAACCAGAGCAATGCAACTTGTTCCAGGGGCATTGTTTGTGCATAGAGCTTACAGGACAGTGTGGTTTTATTCTTCATTGTGTCATGATTGCTGTGATGCAAATAAGAAATTAATGCAATAAAATCAGCACAAAAGGCAGAAGAATAATGCCTGTCTTAAAACTCATCAGATTAATAATGCAAGGAGTGATTTCAGGAAAGGAAATTAAGCTGTTAAAACAAAATACAGCAAGCTGTGACGCAGAAAATACTCCCTATGATCTCTATGGTACTTTTGCCTGAGTAAGGAATATTGGGCTCAGACTGAGCAAATACTGACAGTCTGTGCTATGGAGCTGGTAAGGTTTAAAATACAGAACAACCACCCATGGGGGGAAGGTGTGGAGGGAAATAAGAATGATACACTGGTTTCTGTATCTCTAATTCAAACCTGGATCCCCAGTTAAGAAGCAGGAGATGATAGATGAAGATCTGTGGAAACATGTGAGAGGATTGGAGACTACCGCCATTAGTATGCTATAAAGGATATATACAGTAATTGTCAGTGTGTACCAGTGGTACCATCCATACATCCTTTCAATATTTAAGATACCAATTTTATGAGTCCTGACTAGCTCCTGGTGTTTTACTGTCTACCTCATGTAGGACAGCAGCATTACTCTGTAGCAGCACCAGCTTTATGCTAGCAGATCTTTAGAGGCTTAACAAATACTGTGGCAAAAAAAAGAGTTGTTTTGTCTGGCCACCTAGACTCGCACTTGCTCTGCATAACTGAGAGCTCATACTCCTCATGAAAGCCCTTTTATCATGATTGTTATGTGCTTCACATAGCTCATCTCACTTCTTAGTAAGGTTTACTGTCTTAGGCTCAGCATTTTATTTACATATCTATGTGGCGCACTAACTGGACCAATATTGTGTCTGGAGATTTCAGCATGTGCTTCACTCCTCAAACAGGCATGTTTCTAAATGCCTAAATCCCATTAGTTTTATATTGGATACAAATATGCTGGTTTGTATCTGGCTGTAAATAGATAGCTAAAGGTTACATGCTAAACCAAAGCTGAGAATTGTCTTCCCCCTCTCCATGTCCAGCCCTAGGCTATACTCTGATCTGTTAGTGGGTTATGCATATTCATGTTTTCATAGCCTCAGGAACCAGGACCTTGTACAAGGCCTCAGACATAGACACAAGTCTTCTCTTGCTGAAGAGCAGCATAAAACAACAGTGCAGAAAGGCAGACTGTATGCTAAAAAGAGGATGAAGCCAAGGGAGGCACTGAGATACCTCTCAAGGACCTCCAGTGAGCTTGAAAGCTGTTTCTTCTGCAGATCTTCTTGCCTGCAGATATGCTGTTTGTCCTTTGAAGGATGAATTCTCCCTCCAGTACAGAAAGCTTGGTGGTTTGGGGAAGGTATGACTTTCCTTTTTCCTTGCAGCACCACTGTTCAATCTGTAGTCTAGGGGGGCTATGCTCCCAACAGCCTATGAAACTGCCACACTAGGAAATTGCAGAAGGATCCTGAAAGGGCCCTACTTCTATTAAAACTTCTCCCTTGAGCAAAAATTTAAGTACCAGGTGCAAAGACTAAGCTCTATGTACATGTACTCCCACAGTCTTAATGTAATTAGCAACTCAGTTCTCCAACTAGATTTCCCTCTTCTCTCCACTTCTTTACAGATCTATTCTTTCCTTCAGGTTTTTAATGTTAATGTAACAGTAGAAAGCATGACGTGGTGGATACATTATCTGAGCCACCAATACCAATCGCATCCATCAAAACACTAGCTACAGACTACAGGTCCTATCATTATAAATTACATTGGAAAACTTAACGGATGTGTCATTCATCCATGAGGATACAACAGGAAATATGTATGCTTTGAAAATTAAAGAATCTATTCCTAACCATAGTAAAGCATCCCTCTATGTACATGATAATTTTCAAGTAAAAGATTATTAATCAAACCATTCCAAAATAAGGTGAAATGATTTTTTTTTTAAATACTGATTTGACCCCCCGCAAAAAAAAGTTCATAACATCTATCTTTGATTCTGAAAGTATATGTGTACATCTGATAGTCAAAACTGAGTTTCACAGTTTACTTTCTTCACCAAAAAGAAGGGCAAAATCCTAAATGTCTTCTGCAGAGGCTTACTGGGTCTTCATGAAGATTTTCAAGTCCTGGTATATAGCCTTTCAGCTAGAGCTACCTAAACTGGAGTCGGTGTGATAAAGTAGGACTGATACTCTGCTGGATCAGTTATGTTATGAATGTAATGATGATAAACGATTGAAACAGTATCTTCAGCGACTTTGTATCATTCTCATTAGAGAGCAGCCAAAACCTACAGATAACAGAGCCAGCTTGTAAACTAGCATCAGCTTTGTTCTGATATGACAACACCACTGGCAGTTCTCATGCAATGCTAGGACCTGGCAGAACAAATACCAAGGAAAGTTGCTTTAAAACAGAAACAATTTCCCGGTTTTCATCGTAGGCCTGCAGTTTGTCCAGCAGATTATTCACACAATTGTCCATTATTGTCACACTGAGTATAATTCACTCGTCCTGACAACTATAAAGAAAGTGCAACTGGAGAAAATTGTCTATTCTGATTCATGTAAGGAAGCCAATGGCTATGATACAAATGTACTTGATTGGTACTATTCCACTATCTTTTGTTGACTCCAGTTTCCTTTTTTTTGATTGAAGAGTCCTCCAGGCAGATGTTCCTTCTACTGTTACTTTCATATAAGACCTAAGCTAAATCCATTCAAAACCTTGAATATTTTACAAACTGAAGCAACATCCTCAATAGTGGCATATTGCAATTCCACACATGCAAATCCATGCAAAACATTGCTCTCCTGAAATACTGGAAGAATCCTAGTCCTAAAGAGTCAGAGGAGAAGTAGTTTTGGAGCAGGAGACTGTAATTAAACAGAAACTGAAAAACAGTTGACCTGCACAATTACATTCTGTTACAGAGAATTGTTATCTATGGAAACAAAACCCATCCAGAGTAGATTAAGGAAGTCCATTAATTGCTTTTATTCCTTTTAAGGATCAGGAGATGTGATAGCTAGTGAATTCTGCTTTCTCTCTTGAATGCTGCCATTTTCCTAGGCCCCAGGGATGTTGCTCAGAGGGAGAACCAATGTCTGTATTAAGTGTGTTGGACAACACAACCCATTTATATGCTCCAAATAGCAAAGGCTTAGCACTGTAAATGCCTCCCTCCAAGTATCATGATGCTATGGCTGCAGAATGTTACTAACTACTGGACATGGAAAGAGTTAATACTGATTCCTGAAGGAAATAGGTAGCTATGTTAGTAACGCCAGAAGAGTGAAACAGTTTTTATTCTCCCTGTGACCCTGTACTGCCAGCTGCAAGCCTTTTGCAGGCACAGGTTATTACATGGCACTTGAGGAATGCTGTAGCTCCCCTCCATTATTCTGATGAGGTTTTTTGTAATTTTTTTTTTTTCCCAGAGCACTGTATCTTTTCCTGGGAACAAGTCACCAGGAGGGAGCTTTTTAATCTGTCACTCAGGGACTCATATAAGCAAGTACCTGTATAACAGGGTTTGTGGGATCTGGGGAAGATTGAGTTCTTCAGTCAGGACTTGAAGGTGTGACCTCCTGATTTAGAAGACAGAGTGCTACTTGTGGAGTTTACCACTTCCACCATCCTCCCCATCTGTTTTTGTCAAGCTCAAGAATTGTGCTGCCAGTGGAAAAGGCTGCAGTTCTTAATGAAATCAGAAGTGCTGGGAATTAAATCTGTGGTTTCTGAAAGATCATCAGCACTCTGTTTTAACCCCTTTTTTGTTCCTTTTTCAGATTCAGATCTTTTACTGTTAAAAACATTCAGATGCTTCCTTTATTTTTTTTTTCCTTTTTGTAATTAATTTCGACTATTTTTTTTACAAGGATGATTATTAACATTCTGAGATTTTTATTTTTTTTTATTGCTGTTCTTTGTTATAATGTCAGACAGAAGCATGAAACAGACAAGCAGACATTTGTATAGCTCAGGAAAAAAATCAGTAAAACACAGGAGAGAACAAAGACAAAAATACTACTTTTTGTTGGATTAAATCTGAAAACAAACCTATAGCAGTGAATGGATAAATTTTCAGCTCATGAAGATTGGTTTCACTCTGCAGCAAAGGACTGACCACTCAAATTACAACTAGGTTTACCTCCAGCTGAAACAGAATCAGAAATCTGGAGGATTTGGAGCTGAGAGTAGGAAGAGTCATCCCCTGAACAGACATCATCTGGTATGGAAGTATATCTTTCTACAGGACCTGAGGCATTCGGTACTATTCTTCACTGAGTCCGTTAAAAATCCTTTCTAAAGATGTTTGGCCTATTGATCATACTCTTGTTGAGTTGTGGGTTGGGGTTTTTTGTGGTTGTGTTTTTTTGTTTGGTTGGTTGTTTTTTTTTCCCCCCTGTTTTTTGCTTGGGTAGTGTTGTTGTTTTTTTTTAGTTTTGTTGTTATTGTTGTTGTTTTTTGTGTTTTTTTTTTTTTGTTAGGTTTTTGTTTGTTTTTGTTTTTTTTTTTTTTATTGTTTGTTTTAGGTGCTGTTTGGGCTTTTTGTTTGTTTATTTTTTAATCAAAAAAATGTAGGTAAAAACAGAACTGCACCCAATACTGAGGAGCCATAGTTGTCTGTTGTCCTGTGGGTGGAGCACAGGACAGAAGATTAATTTTGTCTTTCCATCTTTCATCATATTTCTCTGAGTGACTTTAGGCAACTAACTTCCCTATCATTCAGTTTCTTCATCTCCAAAATAATACATGATCCTTTGAAAGTACCTTTGAAAGAATTATTGCCATTAAGATTTATTCTGAATCAGCTGTTTGTTAT
>JANHFX010025111.1:29164-48997 GCA_027560015.1 Chloroceryle amazona
GTGTTGCCCCGCTGAGTGCTCCCAGGCCCTGGTAGCTGGTGGCCACGCCACCCGTTTCAGCACAACAGCTGCAAAAGGATCTTTCTAAAGAAAAAGCATGCTAATTTTATTATAAAAATTATTATCATTATTTAATTCCTAATTTCTGTGGGGCTGACAGGTAAGATTATGCCAGCTGCCTGTGTATGAGTAACCCTTCTTAATTTTAATACTAACTGTAAAAGTCCCCTCATGACGAAGGTTTTGCTGATCAACTGGAACAATAGAAAAGGCGTCCTCCTTGACCTGCTGCAGGGAAAGGAGCAGGAGTTTTGAACGGAGTTGGAGGATGAATGTCACACTTCGTCATTTTTGTAGCTGTGTGCCCTCCTGCTTGGGCATACTGAAGGGGAAACATGTCAGGAGTCCTGGCCCCTAACACCAGGGCAAAGAAGGCTTCAGGGTTTTTTTGCAGACAGAGTATCCCTCCCTCCCAAAAGCATCCTGACATAGGATCTGAACAGGTAAATGCTCCATGTGGTCCCCCAGAAAGCTGGCCTGAGAGACAGCTTTTCTTTTCCCTTTCTCTCAAATATCTCCACACTTGCTGATTTGAGGCAGAATTTTCATAGCTGCCGTGGGTGAGAAGTTTGTTTTTCTGCCTGATAAATGCCCACTAGATGGCAACATTCCTCGTTCCCTCACTGAGCGCTGCAAGAGCAGGATCCCTCTTGGTGCAGGGGTGCGTGTCTGTGTATGAGGGGTGGCAGATAAGACACGGGGATCTTGGATGCTATCGTGCGCTGAGCTTTCTAAAGTGCAAAGAAAAAACTACCAGCAGAATATTCATTAGCAAACTCATTCCAGCTTTAAAAAGAAATGTAACTATCAACAATAAAGTATTCACTACCTGTAGCTGTTGAGGACTTAGAGAGGTATTTCTGAGCACCTGTCCAGAAGCAATTTCAGGCCTTGTAACTCAAATAAACCCCTCTATTAAGGATATAAAGAACTATAGAGCCCAAAACAATTCCATGTCTGTACTCCTTGCCCTCCATTCACACAGACTTTTTCTGCTGCATTGTCTTTCTCTCGAGTATTGTCTTAAATGTTTTGATTAGAAGCTTTTTGTGTATGTACCTGTTTACATATTTTTAAAGTGCTCATCACACATTGAGTATAAGAAAAAATAATAATAAAGTATCCAGGTTTCTTTGTGCACAGTATATATGGAGGGTATACCCCATCAGTCTGAAATCTTCGTATATATATATTCTCATGCATACATACACATATTTGGAGGCACTGGAAACACACCTAAAAATAAATAGGAAAATAAAACTTGCTACAGGAGTAGGACACAAGAGAAAAGATGTAATGGAACTTAAAAGAAGAAAAAAAAAAGTGGATATGCATTCCAGCATTAAAGGGGATAGTGGGATAATATCACCATCTGATGTGACAGCTTATCACATAGTAGAAAAGGTCATGTTTTGAGTCTCCCGTGTAGGCCAATATATGACACATTGCTCAGGGATATTACCCCAGCCCTGCCACAGGAATTTGGTAATGATGTCCTGGGTGATGAGACACCAGCAATTCAATGCAGAGAACCATGCCCTCAACCCTATGTCACCCCCATAATACATCCTGCTTGGCAAACCGATAGCCTTCAATCTTCAGGTTTTATCCACCCTCTTAGTTTCAAAGGCAGGGTGGTTGTAACTCTCATGAGAAAAATAGCTCATCAGTATGTGTTGAATTTTGTCTGCTTCTTTCTGTTCTCTTTTTCTTTTAAATACCTGGTATAACCTGTTTTGGATATTACAGTTACAGAACCTTTCTCCAGTTTGTTTCCTGAAACACAAGCAACCATGAGCTTCAGACTGAACTCAGGTGTTTAAAGGGATGAAGGAAAAGGAGCTTGGAGAAGGAGTGCTGCAACCATCTCCACAGAAACTGAGGCAAGGAGTGAAAAAGACATGAGAAACTATGAGATTTGACCTTCTGGTTTTCATCATCAAGAAAGGTCCTGCTAGAAATCATGGTATTTCCCACCCCTCCAGAAAAAAAAAATAAAAATAAAATAAAAAAAAAAAAATCAGCAGGAAGAGAGGGGAATGAGAGGAGGTTCCTTAAACAACATGAACTAGAGTGTGACTGGCACAGAAAAGTCTGTAGCTAGATTGGCTGGAGCACTGTATTGTGAGGAAGACTATCTACATGACAGATAAAACCCAGAGGAAATATCCACCTGACAACAAATACTGGAGCCAAGCTTTTGTAATGGTTAAAGTTAATATAATAAGAAGGCCCTCAGCTTCAGTAACTCATCCATAAGCCTCTAGTGTAGCTCACTGCAGGTCTTATGAGAAGCAAGAGATTGGTGCTATCTTATCTCATGCTGACCACTCCCATCTTTAATCAGCAGATGAAATCTGTGCCGTGGCAAATCATAAACTTACAGGAGCACAGGACATTTTGGCAATGGATTGAGAACATTTTCCTCAAGCCATTTAAGAATGGTCACTTAGGACATATGTACACTGAATGGCGAGGGAAATTAACACTGCCACATATTGGTTATCCACACCTATGCCTGAAACTAACATGTTTCCAATTAAAAGTGAAAGAGACAATTGTTGAAGTCACTTTGGCAGTGAGAACTCTCCAGCTGCCTCTAGATTCCTGAATAAGTGAAATGTTTGACACAGAAGCATATGTTTTTGGCAATGTTGTTTAATCCATGTTTTAAAAGGCAAAATTGAAATTCTACAAGGTGTGAAAAAAAAGATGACTAGAACATTTTCTGTTTGGAGTGACAGAGACCATGTCACCCTTCTATTCCTGTTCTCTGTAGACTTTCATTTTACAAGAACTGCCTTACAAATGAACAGATAGGGAATACACAGGGTAGGCACTCAACAAGAGAAAACAAAGGTAGCTGTAGCCTCAAGTAAAAGTTCTGCTCTGCAAAGTACTGGAAAGGGACTTGGAAGAAGCAATGTAATCTGAATGACAAATCATTGAAATAATTTATAAGATTAATTAATATCTTTAAAAATTTGGTCTTTCTATCCATTGTTAAAACTGAAGAGGTTGGGTGTAGAGGGGGAACACACCCTGTAAATCTAAGCTGGTGAAGAGTTATGGTTTACAGGTATCTCACAGCTCTGCTAGGGGTCTTATGTCTCCCGACCCCGCAGACAAATCTAGGTTGTTTCTCACTTAAGCAAAACAGAAACTTGGATAAGACCATCTGAGTCGTCTAACACTGGCTAGTGCTATCCACAGGTAGCCTCTAGCTGGAAGAGGACCTAGAGCACTCTGGCAACTGCAAATGTGCCTATAGTGCATTGTCACAAGATTTGGTTCTAGAAACCAACATATGACTATCTTCCTTTTTAAAATCTACCCTTACTTCATTGAAATGTAATCCTTTTTCCTTCTCTCAAATATACTATTATTGGATAATTTAAATTTCATGTCACCAAAATTTTCAAACAAATATTTCATCAACTGGCAATAATAATAAGACAGAGGAAAAGGAGAAACAAAAGCACACTAAAACTATAAAAACTGAGCACATATCGAATGTTCCTGCCAAGTCCTGATTAAAACAAAACACTTTTTCACATTCTTTGCGTTCTGTTTCTCAGCCAGTCTTTGCCCCATTATAATGTGGTTTTCCTTGTATTCCATGATGGCTTAGTTTCCTTAACAGCTTTTTGTGAGAGAATATCTCAAAAGCTTCTTGCAAGTCCTAATAGATTATGTCAGCTAGTTCTCCTTTATCCAATATTTATTTGACATTTTCAAAGAATTCTAGTAAATTAAAGAAGCTTGATTTTCCTCTGCACAACACACATTTCTTTGTCTGTAACATATCATGCTTATCTAGGATTTTTTATAATCCTACTTTTAATTATCATTGCAGTCCATTTGCTGAAGTAAGGCTCACTGGTGTGTAATTCCCAGGATCATCCCTAATGTCTTTTTAAAAGACAGATAAAGCATCTCCAGTGGATGATGTTAATGAGAGATTGTACATTTCTGTTAGCAGCCCAACCACTTCGTCCTTAAGTTCCCTCAGCATCTGGTCCAGGTGGCTTGTTACCCAGGTTGGAAACTAGCCAGGACAGAGGGGTTAACACCTCTACCCATGAGAAAAGTGCTTTGGAATCTTTAATGGCCAGATGCATTGAGAACATCAACCTCTATGTATCTGCTGATGCTCAGCTTTTCCAGGAGCACAGAGCCCCGTGCTGGGAAAATATCATGGTTTTTATCTGTGGACTCAAAGGGCAGGATTTTCTTGCAGTTTTATAGACTACAAAACTGATAGAACCATTTCAGCCATTTGTATACAAATATGCAGCAATTAGAGTGAATGAATGAGGCTCATTCCAGAATTCCACCGAGCACTATAGTATCATGTAATCAGTTTATTCTACCTGCAACATAAAATTCTACTTAGTTACACAAGAGTTCTTCTTATCAATTATTGATTTATGAACATCTAAGGCTTTCTTCAGTCACCATTTATGCTCTTGGTTTTATCATCTCTGCTGTGCTGAGAGTAGTGTCAGACAGTGACATAGTCTATACTACTCAAAATTCCACATACTTCAGTAGATTACCCCATTAACCATTATGTTTTCCAGGCTGTATAGATTAAAGTAATTAAACTTGTCCTCAAAGACCTAGCTTTTTGATTATGGGATCATTCTACCGCCTGCAGCACATTTGAGGTGATTTGCAGTAATATTGTCTTTGGGAATTTAGTGACCATATTACACTGACAGCAGGGAGAGCTGGTGGCCTTTGTAAAAAAAAAAAATCACAACCAAAAACAAAAACGAAAACAACAAAAAAAAAACCACAGCCAAATTGCATCTGTGCCCCTTAGAGGGGCATGTTGGGTCAAGGCACCAGTGCTGTGGATGGCTCAGAGGATGTGGGAGACTCGCACTGGCCCATGCAGCCCCCTACATCAGTTTTTGCTGTTTGAGTCTGTAATGAACTTGCAACTCTTTTCTGGTTGGAAGTGACTGAAACAGGTTTACAGAAGACTGTACATTGGCCCAGGAGAAATAAGTTGGACTGCATCAACAGGGAGAACAGGTGCCCATATCATACTTAAAACATCCCTACTCAACTCTCCGGATAATAATTTCTGCATCAAGGCCAAGGATGAAATGAGAATGGTGACTAAACTGTTTTTCTCTCCTGTAGATGTGCCCTTTCAGGTCAAATGAAGGCTTGTTGGCCTGAAAATCTGAGGAAACCTGCAAATTTTCTGACTATGCTTTATCTTTTCTATGGATAAAAGGAAGATTTAAGAATGTCAATCCTGCATCTTTCACTGGCATGAAATTTGCTAAAAAATGTGTAAAGGAGGCAAAAAAAAATTGATGCTTGCAGACAGGCTGCTGATGCATTGTGGAGAAATTTTCTAAACCATTCCCTTTAGAAATGATTCATCTCATGTGTCATATATTTTCTTTTTTTTCTCTGTACTTTTTCGTTCTTACAAAGGACTGGAAAACAGGATCCTCGCTGCTTAAGAGTTAATCTGCTTTGGCTACCTATTCCTCACCTGCAGTCAATATTCTCCCTCTGTGACAACCATAGCTATGAATTTATTTATACAGCAGCAGTGCTCAGGGGCCCCAGTAGGGATCAGCATTTCATTTATAAGATGCAGCAAAACACAGCACTATCCTGTGTGACTTTTTTCCTTAATAAACAAAGGATGAAAAAATATTAGTAGTTATTCCCATTTTACAGATGGAGAACTGAAAACCAAAGAGATTAAAAGGCAGATGCAGAAAAAAAGATTTAGATGATGTACTGATGCACTTACCCTGCATCCCATATACTCATTACACTGACTTGTGGCCATCTGCTTTTGGAATGATCTATACATTTCATGGATTCTTAGGTTTTTGACTAAATTTCCCTTGATACATGTCTTTCTGTCATAATATAACCTAAATCTGGAGCTTCCCACTATCTATTTCAAGCCAAAATTCCCAATGAGGTTCAAAACCTAGGTTTTCTTTGTTTAGCTCGTCAGTGTACCTACCGAATAGAGCTTCTCATGAAATAATGATGATAGACCTTTTTCACACAAGAACCTATCACAAACCAGGAACCTGAATGAGTAATTCAGGGTGATGCTTGGCTTTCCTTTTTTTGTTCTATGATTCTGTATTAAATCTAGAATCTGGAATCAAATTTGTGTCCAGTTTCACCAATTTTGGTGAAAAGGCTAAAGTGCAAGGTATAAAGGAATGATGTTAATTATATCATTCTCCAGGTAAGTTATGAGGAACAAAAATGGAAGTTGTTTGTTACTTCCCTGAATATAGTGGTTGGATGCTATTCCCATGGTCCAAAGGCCTATTTGCATCCGAACACTGCCTTGAGTAATACACCTCAGAAATGGGTCTTGAAGCAGGCAGACAGCGTATTGCTTTAAACATGGGCTGCTTCATTTAGCTCTGGTTATCCAACACTGTTGTCTAAGCTTACCTGAGACAGGACATGGGTGATTTTAACTCGTAAATTGCTACTTCAGCAAGACCATTAGAAATGAGTTCTACCAGCATCAGTCAGAAGTTCCTGAAAAGGACAGTGCAAGGAGACATTTCTCACTGCTGCATCTCCTTTGGTTTTCTAGTTTTTTTTTCCCATGTTGCTGACTTTACAAACTCTGTTAGCTTTAGAAAGTCCTTGAATTTCACTCTGACACTTCACTTCTGAACCTCATCTTACACCATTCACAAGGGGACGATGAGTAAAACAATATTCTCAGCAATCCTATGGATCATACCAGTGAAGATTATTCCAGTCTAGTCTAAGATCTATCTTTAATTTATGAATACATCTTCTCAGCAGCTATCTGGTTGTTGTCTTCTCCAGAGTAAAGAACCACCTAAGATGTTATCTAAGATAAGAAATGAATCTGTGTTCAAGAACATTATCAGGTATCAGAACTCAAATACTGTGGAAGAGTCTTAGCTATGGTTAATTTGGAACTATAATAGTAACTCTTTCTTAGAATTCCTGGATCTATTCAAGAACATTTAAGTATTAGGAGCAGACAGCAACTTAGTTGTTACCACCCATTGTTGGAGGCTAAAATAATTCAAAATTATGGAGACAAGCCATTTTTGTGCTATTCAGCCTCAGTGCCAGAAAAAAGTTCCAATATTAATAGTAATATATGTGTTGACCAGTAACATGTACGTCTGAGTCAGATTTAGAGGCAGACTTTTATTTTTTCCCTGTTTCTAGAAGTTCTTAATTTTGCATAGCTGTGCATTGTAATGAAAGACAAGATTTATATTGTTTTCTTGTATAAAGAATACCAGTTTCTGAGCTACAGTAAATTTGCATGCTTTCACCGAAATCCACAGTACCATGATTAAATTTGAACTACTCATTAAATCTTTTGCTCAGTTATCACCCAGGTTCTTAACGCTTTGCAAGATCAAGCTGTAAAGGTCTAATCCAATTATCTTTGCCAAGGAAGGTTCACTTTGACTATGTGTTGCAGGATGAGTAACTTTGTATCATGATTTCAGACTCATTACAGTGAAACACACTTTATACTGTAGTTATGCTGAGAACTTTCAAAAAGACATGTGCAATGTTACACTTTTGAGAGATGCTAGGGTAATGGTCCTGAAGGTTGAAGAGTTTCATCTAACCCCACAACAAAGAGTGAGCAGCTTTCTCTAAGTTAGATGAAATCAGCAACACCATTATCTGGGTCTCAGAGACTTGTTACAACATTGCTATGTTTTTCCTGGACCAAAATTCTGTCCAGAGTGGGTCTAAGAACAGAGGATCAGGGAACAGCTGATCAGCAGTCTCAGCTGAGTCCCAAATGTGTGCAATATACAATCTGATTTTCTTCCCTTACTCCTTAATTTCATTGTCTTATTCCTTTTCACCCTTACTTTTCATGTGTCCTGTGAGACAGACTTTAGTCTTCTGACAATAACATCCTGGCTTAGCCACTCAAGATAATTTATTTCACAAAACTGCTGTGATCTAGTGACCAAAAAAAAAACAAAAAAACAAGGAGCTGAAGCAACATTGTAAACAGCCTAACATGAGTGCAAGGTCTTGAAGAGGTAATTGGATTGTGTGCTGTGATTGCCCTTCTCCAGGTTGGAAAGTAGAGTCAGCATCAGAAAAAGAAGCTGAATTTTGTACATTTACTGTGATTTTCTGCTTACACCCTTTTTTTTTTTTTTTCCTTATCTCACTCCCCTGTTTTACATGTTTGCCTTCCTTTCCCTCAAAGGAGGAAATTAGCAACAATAGGCCCTTCTCAGCTAAATTCTGTAAGGATGTTTTTTGCTTTTCTGTTCCAAAGAACATTTATTACTGTCTTTAACACAGTGTTTCAGTGTGTTAAAGTACGATATTCTCTCTAGAGTTGTTTCCTATAGCTAACGGGGTAATAAAGGATATAGTTAAAGCCTCACTTAATAGTTTAAATTTTCATGTTTCCACTTTTTTTCTTCATCCCCAAATGACTAAGTAGATTAACTCAGTGGTGCTAGACTGGCAGAAGCAGTGACATTAAACATTGTTCAGAGAAAAAAGTCAGTGTCGCTAGAGCAGGAACCAGACTGCAAGTCTATTCCCCGTCTGACAAGTCCTCAGTCACCAGACTGCATTAACCAAAGTCCATCAGTGCTACTGCCTACATGCTTCAACACAAGGAGCAGATCATACACTGCTGTACACATTCTGGGGGGTGATGTGAGATTGAAACACCTCTGTCAAAGGATGGATCCACTACACCCTGGACTGAAGATGGCCATTGCAGAGACTGCACTAATTTGTAAGCTACAAAATGTATGTAGGTTATGAATGTATGGGAAAAAAAAAAATAAATAAAAAATGCTACTTTTAAAATGTGTTTTAAAGCTTGCCTGATCCATTTATTTTTCTTCAAAACTCCTACTATCTTCTTCCAGAACAAGACTATTGAACCCTTGAGATGAAGACAGCTTCAACTCTTAAGTCCCACAGGTATAACAGAGCTGGAACACAGCTATGCATGGTACAGCACATCTGACATAGTTATTATGTATGGAACAGCTATTGTCTTACTCCAAGTTACGACTTCAAATTCTTGTTGAACTCTAAGAAAAATGTTAGGGACCTATAGAACTAGACAGGATCCAGAGATGTGCAGAACTGTACTTCTGCATACCAAAATTTACATTTTCAATGGAGAAAAAAAGGCTTGCTGTTTCTAGAAAAGGTATTACTCATGTTCTTCTGAGTGCTATTTTGCTCAGACTAATCAAAATCACACATATGTTAGTAACAGAATAGTATGCATGCCTAACAATGGAAATCATGTGCACTTCAATAATATGTTCTCAATTCATGCTAAAGAAGATGAGCATGTATTTTCTATGATCCTTGGAGTCCTTTTTGACTCTATGGGCTGGAATCCATCACTTCCCACCATTTTCAAGTGTGAGAATTTGAAAGGTTTATTCTGATCATTAATCAGCCCCTCCAATTAAGCACAATTACACCCTATAATGATAGTTATAATTATTGATTGATTAATCTTTCAACTATTAATTAAGAATCTTAATTAAAGGATTTTTTTCAAGTTATTTAAACTGAAACATGACTAATTATTTTATAATTTACCCAGTATGTGCAAAAACTGCATTAGTTATGTTATGTTTTCTCTGTTTCAATGCCGTACTGAAAAAATCTGGAGTTAGATTTTCAAAAATAACTAATGCTTCCATCTTTGCACAACCAAGCTGAGACATCTTTATCCATCCAGATTTTCAAAAAGGGATGAATCCAAAATAGCTCCTATAACACCAGCTACAAACTGATCTCAGCAGATTAAATAGTTAATTTGTACCTGAAAACTGTCATGGATACCTGAATTATGCTTTAGTCTACAAGATGTGTCACAATACGTTAGCTGAAGAAGTCTTTTATACTCTGGCATGAATCTGAGCACAACTGTAGTTGTTATACATGAAGTATGATGTTAAGTTCTAGTCTCTAAAAATGTCAAATGACTGCTGTATTTATTTTGGCTATCACAAAACTGAAGTACAGCTGCAGAGAATAGATTCATAAAAACAAAAGAGAAACTTTAATCTTCAACAAAATGATGAGGCATTTAGATACACTTACAGATGGAGATCTTCCTATTTGAAGGAAATATGTGTGAACAACATGGCAAACTTATGTAGAGAATCCTTATGTATAGGACTGCTTATTATTGTTTAACTCAGCCTTCCACTTCTGTTTCAGTAGTCTGCACTCTACATCTCAGTGCTTCAAAAATCATTGTTTGGGGGAGTATTTTAGTTCAAAGTAACACTTATTTTACTAACACAGTTCGCCTGCCTGTTTTACAATATAAAGATGGTAATGCCCAATTCCATTAAAAGTGGTGGATATGAGAATGAGTTTAACAAAAACCAAAACAATCATCAAAATTTTAGTTGTCTATAACTAAATTGGCCACTCCCTGTATAGTTACTGGATAGAAATAAAAAATTCTAGGCTGTGATTCATTTCACTCTTAAATAGGTCCGTAAAATGTCAGGCAAATGGTTCTCTCATACAGCTTATTTTTCTCTGTTGACTATAAAGGGAGGCAAAGATGACTTGTTCAGATATATAGCTCTAAAATTAAGTAAGATCAACCCCTCCCCGTGTGTCCAACTCTTGCACATGTTATTTAAAATTTTAACTTCAGTCTGTGCCAAGAATTTTCTGTGCTGGAATATACATTCTGAGAGTATTCATTTTAACAGTTGTTAAGTTGGACATATAATGGGACTACTTGTGTGAACATAAATAAGATTGGAAGTATCATGTTGTTTAGTCTGATAATACAGAACTCAGTACAACAGAGTGCAAGGACATATGCAGTTCTTATTAGGAAATTAATCAACAGGGCAAATTGATTTAGAAACTAATAGATTCTGTTAGAATAGATTCTTCTAACTGTAAAACTTTCAGTCTGGAGAATGTTATTTTACTTTAAAAGCATTAAATGAAAAGTCTTCTGGTTGTATTTTAAAAAGCTTTGCCAGTACAGAGTAAAAGAAAGTTAATGTCATTTCAAGTTAATCCCTTGCCATAAAAATTAAAAAAAAGCAGAGAAGAATCTCAGAAGAATCAGTCAATTCCATGTGTGGCAGGTGCAGTGGATGTACCTCAGTTTAAGCAGTGGGGTTTGTTGATAGTATACCCAAGTAAAATGGAAATTCTCTAAAGATCATGACATACTGTGAACATTATATGAACTTCACTGCCAGAAAAGTCAAATGAAAAAGTATGGAACTGTCTGCTTCATAAATTTGCTTGTATCAGACCCTGATGCACCAGTCCCAAAATTGGCAGAGATCAACAGAGGCAGAAAGCTGTGCAACAAGATGATGATAATCTCTAAGGAATAGCCTGTTATTCAGATTGTGAAATATCCAGTTTGTTTTCGTTTCCTTGTTGTTGTTTTAGTTTTGTTTTTAACCTAGCTTCATGCATCCAGATGACTAAAACAGCACCTGGTTGAGGGAAGCAGTCTTTGCTCTGTATCAGCAGTGGGATGAAAACACTACTTGGAATGGAACTTAAAGGTCTGAGATTTTCACTCAATCATGATGACGTCTGTACAAGAGAGATATTCAGGAGTGAATACAAATTGTATTGTATGAAGTGCTGGAAATTACTTTGGGCAACCATTCACTGTATGTTCTTCTGAGTCCTCATCAGAAGTCCATTGTAGCCAACTGAAAGACTGTCCTTTACTGTGAATTTTATCTGGGCTTATACTTGTCCAAAATATCTAGTATGAGATTTACATTCTGAAACTGCAGTAAGCTCAGTTTGCAATAAAGTGGGGGCTAAATATTGATGTATTTTCTGAATTAATTGACCAACTTCCTTTGATTTTCATTGTGTTTAGGTGAAGTAATAACTCAGCCTATATATTCTACTTCATATTTTGAATATTGGTGACCTCTTTCCATCAATAACTATTTGGATATCAGTGCCTGCCAGTTCAGAAACCGTTTATGAACAAAATTTTGCCTAAGCTATAAATCTGTTCCAAATAATCTGTGTAAAAATCAGGAAATTGTAACGATACTTCTTAAACTGTTTTTTCTTGTTTACTTTCTCTGATTTTAAGCATATCAAAATATGCTGTCCATGAATATTAATGGAGAATTTTAAACACTCAAAGAGTATATTACTAAAATAGGCTCTGATTTTTAAAACATTACTGCTTCACCTTTAACCTTGTTAATCGAAAGCTTAAATTATCTATCTATTTCATATAACTGGGACAATAAATGTTGGTAAACACTAGTTTGGGTGCCTTTTCTATCTCATTCAAACTGTACCACAAGGTGAGTTCTCAGCGATGAACTGAATTTCCCTGAAGTTCACTGAGCTTTCGTTATCAGCATCTCTTCCCAGCACACAGGGCCTTGCGTTGCACACACAGACAGCACCAAAATGCACTGCAGAGCTTTTAATGCATTCTGAATAGCTCTTGTCATTCAGGATCCTTCATTTCATGTTTCAGATTTTCCCAGGGGGCTTTGATGTTAATCCATTTCACACTTCTAACACATCTGTTCTTCTTCTGGCTTTCTTATCTCTTCTGAGCATTCAAATAAAAAAAATAAAATAAAAAAAAAAAAAGAAAAAAGTTTTAGCTGTCATTGTGCAGTTTCTGAAGCAAGACTTTAATGATGAAGCATATTCTAGCTAACTTCATTGATACTTGGTTTTAGCCACACAAGACACACAAGGAGTTATGTATGCACAGTATAGCCAGAGCTAGCTGTTTCCCCATTATTTTTAATTTCTCCTGACTCTTTATGCAATTAAAAAGCAGATGCCTGTCACAGTCCCTAGAACAATGTGGTCTGGTGATTAATATTTGAACATCAGCAGTTCAGTTTTGTAAGAAGAGCCCATCCCTCTCCAGCAACATTAATTAAGTAGCGACCAAAAAAATTCCATGTGTAGATGTCAATATGAAGCAAAATGCTGAGCAAACACCTTGCAGTGGTCATTTCTGGTTACAAAGGGAGTTGCCAAAATTCAGTGTTCTGATTCTTCATATAAGATATCAGACAAGTTACCCTTTCTTATATCAGGCTAAGATTTAAATTGGAAATTAGTAATAGCAATGAGTAACTCAAAGAATTCGTGATTGCTTTCCATAACACTAGAAGTGGGGTTTATTTCATGTACCTATAACAGCTTTATGTATCTAGTCAAATCTAGGTGCTCAGTCTCACTCCATGGCAGTGAAATACTGAAAGTTCTGGGTGTGATTCATCCTAAGATTTCTGTCTAGTTAGGTGGGATGAATCACCTCTCTATGTGTAACTTTCCATTGACATGCAAAGTTTCTGGATGACAGGTTAAACTAAAAGTTTCACATATGAGTAGCTAGAGCCAAGTAAAAAATAATCCTAACTTGTGATTTTACTTTGGAGAATAAAGGAACTATTATAATATGTGCTTAAGAGTTTCTTTTTTACCCATTTTTTTTCCCTATGCCTGGGTAAAGTATTAAGGCTATTAATGGTTGTCCCTATTTTGAATACGAAAATGCATTATTTCATGGTTAAACTTTACAGGAAATATTCTATTGTACAGTTGCACCTTATTTAAGGCATGTTTTGTGGGACTGACCAAACCTGGTTGCTTAACAAAGGCAGAAACTTAATAATACTGGAAAAGAATTGTATTCAAAGAATCTCTATAGACAGGAGGTTACCTAATAACATTCTATTGTAGGCCTGTCACTGTCTATGAAAGACATGTATTATCATATAAATGAAAAGACTGCTTTTTTCCATCATCCATATCCTCACTCCCTCTTTAAAAGAAAAGGAAAAATAAAAAAAAAAAAAATAAAAAAAATAAAAAAAATAAAAAAAAAATAAAAAAAAAAAAGAAAAAGAAAAAGAAGAATCTGTTCAGACCAAATTCGAGTAACATGAAGTTCTTTGCAAATTCTTACCAACTCTAGGAAGTAGTATTTTTAAAACCACAGCAGAATGTACCCAAAAGTAAGGCAATTGTGACATCTTCTTACTTGGTGGTCAATTAATATTAGAACTCCAAGTGATCCAAATCACAGCCTACGAATCACAGCTTTCATATGGCATGATTGCTTCTGGCTTATTTCCTTGTCTCCTGCTGTCCCAGTAGACCTGCTTAACACGGGGAGACACTTAGTGACAATTCCTTGCCATGATGGTATGAAAACAGCAAGGTTTTCTCATCTGGCCATTGTGGATGGTGGTCTGCAAAGATGCTTGAGGCATTAAAGATGATTTAAGCATTACAGATGATTTAGGCGTTACAAAGTTTCTCATAAACTGTTCAGTCTCTAGAAAACCAGGAAGTCAAAGGATATGTACAAACAGGGAGGTAATGGATCTGCCTAGAAAATCTGATTAATATAACAAAATGTTATTCACATAATCAATCCCATTTTGTTCAAAAGAAATCAACTTCTGAGCAGCAATTACATTAAAGTAAAGAGAACTTTTTCATGATGGAAAGATTTTCTGTCAGAAATGCTGATTTTCCAAATGAAATGCTACAACAACAGTGGTTTCACTGCTATTTTCACCAAAAACCTGTCTGAGCCAATTTCTATGAAGTTTTATATTATTAGAATTAAAGCATATTTTCAAAATGAAGCACCTTGTTGCATCACAATTAAATACTTTAATAAGGTCACGTTGATTTCTTTTTGTCAGAACATTAATTCTGTGGATAATATAGAAGTTTGGACAGTTAATTATGATTAAAGAAAAAAAGATATTTCAATACAAGTGCATTTCCTGGAGAAGAGAAATTTCAAGCTTCAGTGATGACTGGATTAATCTTTTGAAACCAGGTTAGAGACTTAGGCCTGGAACTCCCAACTTCCCAATGTTTAAAAACTTTTGGACAGCTTCCCCAAAGTATCTTACAGCCCATGTCTAAAAATACTGGCTATGTAGAAAAACTGGGTTTTCTTTTCAGAGGGAGCTTTTTATGATTGAATTTTTTATTTAATTCCAAATTAAAACAAACAAACAAACAAAAAGTAACAAAAACATTAAAAATGTTAAAAGGCATGTTATCTATGTATATGTATGAATGCATATATATATAAAAACCTAAAAACTAAAAAAAAAAAAAGAAAAAGTAAATGAAAAAACGTGACAAATACAGTACACACAATCAGGAAAATGTTTTTTCACTTGTCATATGCAGTCCAAATTCTCCATAATTTTTTTTATCAGATAGTTAAATCGTTTGGGATTTCCAGTTTAGATGGCTTATTCTGACCTTCATGATGCCAAATATAATTTTCCAAGCAATGTAATTTTTTTATGCTTACTCATAATTGAACTCCAAGTTAGAATCTAGTTGTGATCATATATTTCAGTGGTAAACTCAGAAAATGGGGAAACTGTGAGATGGAGTCTGTTGGAGAAACTGATTTGAAAGGAAAGGAGGGTAGCAGGTGATTAGTCATACTTCCCATTGGGTAAGGTGGTGACAAATGAGTGTTTCTATATCTGGTTTGATCACGCAAACTGGTGTGATATGAATGTTTCTGTAGTAAAATAAAATAGTTGGCTGATTTTTCCAATAGGAAATGAGGAATTTTTCACATTTTTTCTTGATGCCTTTAAAGTGATAATTGCTTGCTACTGCTGTTAGGTAACAGAGTTGCTAGTCAAGTGTCAGCAATGTCTTGTTTAAGGCTATGTTCTTCACACTGTAGGTGGTGTGTTGGGAGGGAGCTTAGTATTAAGTGTCTGAAGTGCTAGTTATTTTTCTTTAACACATGCCAAAGGACACTTGAATTTGTCATGAACAAAAAATGCCACAAAGACCAAGACTGTTTTTCTCCTGTATAGCCTCATTTTGTATTATGTGCTACCAGTGTTCTTCCATGCACTCCACTTCCCTGTTTCCCTTTACAAATAATTGTGTGGCTCACACTCACCAGTTCTATATTGGGTCTCCAAGTCCACAGACTCAATGCCACTGCTTTGGGGTAACCTCTATCAGCTGGATATTGTCTTATTGAGCTAACTAATTTATATTCTAGGAAACATCGGGGGTTTCAGTTGTAGTGGACAACCACTCCCACCCTCCTTTATCATGAAGTCCTGGAAGGTTTACCCATTTCTGCTTCCACATGTTGCCTCCTATTTCGATTATGTATGACTGGAATATATAACTGAACTTACTTAAAGGCTTATTAGAGATCTGTGTTCTTTGCTACTTCTCATTAAATTTAATGACTATTAAAAACCAAAAACACTCCTCTGACTCATATTGATATTTTGTCTTAGAAGGGATGGGGGGGGGGAAAAAAGGCAAAAAAAAACCAAACATGGATAGGATGTCTGTGTTGTGATCAGAATTACAAACACAGCTTCCACAAGAACCTGTTCATTTAAAGACTAATGATGGCTAATGTGCCTTAGTGGTGCTATCAGTCTCTTTTGACTCCCGTTGAAGCTGAAAGAAGATACCATTCCTCAGGAATCAAGTTCCAATGTATGATATATATATACACACACTCAGTTACCCAAATTATCAGTTACCCAGGTGTTGAACACTGCATGATGACTTCATTTTCTGAGGATAACTGACGTTCCAGCCTGTCAAGTAATGCTCTGTTGTAGGAGGTAAATTGTGCAGACTTTATAGTCTGAATTGAATTTTAATGTCTCCAAACCAGACAGACAGACCAGGAGTTCTTCTATGTAATTCTAATGTTAGATACCCCTCATAGTAACGACATACTACTCACTAACCTCAAATGTGGGACTTGACCAGTGTCTCTGTGTTGGAATTATCCAAGAACACACTCACACACCTGCTCACTTACAAAGAAAACAAAAATAAAAACTTTCCCAAAGAAAAACATACCTTCCAGATGAGGAGGTTGTTCTTTAGAGCAGGGACCCTTCAGTCAGGGGAATCATGTGACTAAACTGGGTCCAAAGACAACTCACTCTGGAGTTTAAGAAAGTTATTAAAGTAGAGAAGCTGGCACAGAGAGGACAACTGCCACTGGATGCTGGGAAGAGAGAAGTCATACAACACTATGACGGTAAAGGTTGTAGAGAGGAGAAGGATAGAGGCACATATTTTTAAAGGACATTTTATCCTTTGAAAACCTGTTTGCTTTGGTCTGTTACTAAAAAATTAGGACAAGGATTATTGTCCTATTCATTTCACCCTGTTTCATGGAACATTGTTCTATAAAAATAAGTTATTGTTATTATCATGATAAATAAAGGACAGATCTGAACAGCACTATAAATTTTGGTAGTTTTAGATCTATTGCATGAATTTAAATGGATGTTTTTGTCACGGTTATCTATTCCCTTGACCACTCTTTTCAAAGAATTAAGGGTATAGAATTTTAATATTCAAATAAACTGCATTTTTCAGCATAATTTCTTCAGTATTTGGAAATGCAGCAGTGCTAATAATAATGATCATGCCAAAATACAAACACTCACTATAAATAATTGTTACTAGACACAAGCAAAACACAGAACTTAGATCTTTTCCTAATCAAGCTCTTTTATCCTTGTTCAGTGAGCTGTTAGATTAGGGTGAGGATGAAGACCTTGAAAGTTCTGACCTTCCAAACAATAAAAAATTGCAAAGGTTGGGAAATAAACAAGGAATCAGAGAAATATATTTGTAAAAGAAATGTTTTGATATTGGAAAAAAAATAAAAACTGGAAACAACATTGTGAGAAATAATTTAGAAATTATATTGACCACAGCAAAGAAAGGAAGTCACATACAACATTTTTAGTTAGCAGGAAGGAGTACCTCTGTACAGACCTACATAGATGTCTGGAGATGGAAAGCAAATTAGACATATTCTGTAATGGAATAGGGACTGTATATAATGGAAAAATTATAATCATGGGTCAGAGAATCAGTACTGCATTTCATAGGTCTCTGACACTTCTGTGTCTTACAGAGACATTTAATGGCTTCCTGGTTGCCAGAATCTAGGATAAAAAGGCAGAATAATTTTGAACAGTGTCCCATAAGTTCTATGTCAAGACATGAAAGGTAAAATACCAAATCAAAGAAGCTTCTTATATGACTAATAGCTATCACAGCACTACTGTAATCATGGAATGTTCTGCAAGTTATTATCTTTCAACAACAAGAGTTTCTCAAGGTCAGTCTTTAGCTACCCTGACATGCATGTCCAAACTCAGTTTCAAAGAAGTAAAACAAAGAACAGGATAAAATCCAGACAACAGGATAAAATCCAGTCAAGTAGCTGATAACTGTTCAATGGAGAATAAGTAAGATCATCTACACTAAACTTTATGTGTTTTATTTACTGTGTGGTCTGCCTGTATTTGAGCCTCATTCAAGATTCTACTTTGGAGGAGAAATAGGGAATCTTGCTGGGAATATTTTGAAACAACATGTTTATGTATTGGGGTTTTTTTGTTTGTTTTTTGTTTGTTTGGGTTTTGTTTGTTTGTTTTGTTTTTCATTTCTTTTACTTTATTTTAGAGGAAACAGGGAGCATATTGGAAATAGCTGCGTTTGCCAAGAAAATGCAGTCATCCAAAGCAATAGCTTCAAAGATGTTTTTGGTTTGGTTTGGTTTGGTTTTATTTTGTGTTTTCTTTTGTTTTGTTTTTCTTCAATTTACACTATAAAAGACTTTGTGAGTTTTAAGTTTACATTCTGGTCAAAATCAAAACACAACCACACAGTCCAAGGTAGACAGGAGTCCTCACTAGATCATTCCTCTAAATTCAAATTATTGCTATGTCCTAGCGGAGTGTCAAAACTACTCACATATTGTTAATCTTCAAGTGTATCTTTTTCAATCTTATGTTTAGATCTATTCACACATTTTCAACAGGTATTCACTAGAAGTCAGCATGACTACTTTCAGGTACTACTCCAGTGACAGAAGGAGATGCAGGAGAAAAATACATTTTGAAACAATACTTTGTGGATGGGAACACCCTTCCTCAACCAGTTCCTGCTAAAACAGATGCCTAATATTTTAGGATCCTTACTCCTTTCAATCCTCAGGGCTCAGTTACAACTCTGTGCAAAATGCTGTGTTGGCCGAATTAAGAAAATTATATAAATTAGCTCTGATTTACACAGAATCACAGAATTTCTGAAGCTGGAATAGACCTCCAACATCATCAAGTCCCGCCTATGACCCAACACCCTGACATCAGCTAGACCATATCACTAAGTGCCACATCCAATCTTTCCTTAAATATCTCCAGGGATGGTGACTCCACCACCTCCCTGGGCAGTCTATTCCAGTGTCTAATCACCCTTTCCATGAGGAAGTGCTTCCTAAGTTCCAACCTAAACCTCCCCGGTGCAGCTTCAGGCCATGCCCTCTTGTCCTGGGAGAAGTTGCTTGGGAGAAGAGCCCAATCCCCACCTGACTACAACTTTCTTTCAAGTAGTTGTAGAGAGTGATGAGGTCCCCTCTGAGTCTTCTCTTCTCCAAGCTGAACAACCCCAGCTCCCTCTGCCTCTCCTCATAAGACTTTCCCTTCATTCCCTTCACCAGCCTTGTCACTCTCCTCTGGAGCTGCTCCAGCACCTCAGTATCTTTCTTGAAGTGAGGGGCCCAGAACTGCACATAGTACTCGAGGTGAGGCCTCACCAGTGCTGTGTACAGGGAGAAAATTTCATCCCTAGACCTGCTGGCCACACTATTCCTGATACAAGCCAAGATGCCATTGCCTTCTGTGCCACCTGGGCACA
>JANHFX010025113.1:0-30643 GCA_027560015.1 Chloroceryle amazona
GTTTATAAATATATAAAGGGTGAGTGCTGGGAGGATGGAGCCAGGCTCTTCTCGGTGATGCCTGATGATAGGACAAGTGGTAATGGGTGGAAGCTGTGGAAGTTTCACAGAAACATAAGGAGAAATTTTTTCACAGTGAGGGTGACAGCAATGGAACAGGCTGCCCAGGGGGTTGTGGAGTCTCCCTCTCTGGAGATATTCAAGACCGGCCTGGATGCGTTCCTGTGTGACCCAGTGTAGGAGATCCTGCTCTGGCAGGGAGTTGGACTAGATGATCTTTTGAGGTCCCTTCCAGCCCTTGACATTCTATGATTCTATGAATCTATTGAAAGATTACTTACTGAAAGACTTCCTTCATGCAGCATGCTGGTAATTAGAGTCTGAGCAATGTATAATTTCATTTAACACTGAAAAAAGCCAACATGACTTATTAAACTGCTTGATTCTTCTTGTGTTTGTGAAAAATATAACTTTGCATTTAATTTTATGCTAGATTAAAAGAAAGCTTTCCCTCTTCCTTCCTTTCTTTTTTTTTTTTAATTTTAAATTGACAAAAAAAAAGCAAGGTAAGAAATGAAATTGATAGGATGAGACCAGTTAGACACCACAGGCTAGGATTCTCATCCAACACCACTACCTTAGCTCTGACTGGGCACAGGACAGAACTGTGCTGTGCAACAGGATTTCTGGTCACTTCAAGAGGAATCTTGCTGTGCCTTTTACAATGTATCAAGTGGCTCCTGGAAACTTACATTTTCTTCCTGTTTTAGCTGGGATAGAGTTTATTTTCTTCCTTATAGCTAGTACTGCTGTGTTTTGGATTTAGTATGAGAACATTGTTGATAACACACTGATGTTTTAGTTGTTGCTAAGTAGTTTTTATCCTCAGTCAAGGATTTTTCAGTTTCCCATGCTCTGCCAGCAAGGAGGTGCACAAGAAGATGTGAGGGAGCATGACGAGGACAGCTGAGTTGAACTAACCAAAGGGATATTCCATACCATAGAATGTCATGCTTAGAATATAAACTGGGGGGAGCTGGCCAGAAGGGGCAGATCATTCTTTCTTTGTGGTTTGTTTTTTGGTTTGTTTTTTTTTTTTTTTTTCTGGTCATTGGTCAGTGGGTGGTGAGCATTTGCATTCTGTGTAACTTATCTTTCTTGGGTTTTTGAGCTGGGGATAAGGAGGATCTTAAGTCTGCTATAATCCAATTGAAAAAGATACTGTCAACTTATGAAGGGTTTCAAACTGCTTCAGAAGTGATTGGTACTGAAGCACATCTCCTTCTGACACCCCGCCAGTGCTGGGCTGCATGTTCAAAGGGAAGGTCTCCTCCAGACTTTATGCAACTGATGCTACATGGAGTAAGTGTGTCACACTGATCACACAATGAACTCAAACAGGAGCTCAGTCATTCAGGAATCTTGGAAGTGATCATGAACTGGCCAGGAGGCAAAGATTTAGGAAAGTCACCAAAGGAGAAGGTGACAAAAGATGCTGGCTGCCATAAAGAACATTTGTGGTTTAACTGTAGCTGGTAACTAAGCAGCAGGCAGATACCTTGTCTCCCCTGGTGGGATGTGGAAGAGAATCAGAAGAGTAGAAGTGCAAAAAACTGTTACAGCAAGGAAAAAGAGGATATAAGAGAGAGGATATAAAGGGCATAAACCATACGGTACTCTGTGGTTTGACTTGCCACACCAGGGAAAAGACATGAGGAAGTGGGATAGAAAATCTACGTCAACCCAAGAGACAGAGGTACCTGAATTGCAAGAAAAATTAATCACAAATGGAGGTTCTTCCAGGAAAAATGCTGCTCCAATCTTCAGACAAAGTGGAACAACTGATCTTATTCTTGATCCTTTAGAAAGGAATTCTAATCCATCTTTACAGGAAGCGAGTGAAGAATCCAGTGATCAGTACTAGATGGGACCGACCTCCAGATGGGTGGAGTAGAGGAACAGCTGGATTTACTGTACTGTGTGTATCTGATGGCCTGGCACATCAGACCCACAGGAATATAAGGCTATAGCACTTACTGGTGCACAGTGTACCCTAAAGCCATCAAGATATAAATGTGAAGAACCCATTTTTATTTCTGGTGTGACAGAGGCATTCCAACAGCTGACTGCATTGGAAGCTGAAGTGAGTCTAAGTGGGAAGAAGTGACATAAACACTCCATTGTAACTGGCTGAGAGGCTTCATGCATCCTTGGCATAGACTATCTCAGAATAGGGTATTTCAAGGACCCAAGAGAGTATTGTTTGGCTTTTGGTATATCTGCCTTGGAGATGGAGGAAATGAAGTATCTGTCTACCTTGCCTGGTCTCTTGGAGGACAATTCTATTGTGGGGTTGCTGAGGGATGAAGAACAACATGAGTCTGTCGCACAATAATGCACCAGTGGCAATATGCAGCAAACAAGACTCTTTGATCCCCTTGTAGAAACTAATTCATTGACTGGGGAGCCAAGGTGGTCACCTTTTAACATCCTGATATATCCAGTATGAAAGTCTAATGGAAAATGGAGACTTACAGCAGACTGTCATGACACGAATGAAGTTAGGCTGCCACTGAATGCTGCCATGCCAGACATGTTAGAACTTCAATTTCTGAGGTGTTTGACAAGCAGAACCATATTTTCCAAATATTATTTTAAGCAAGTTGATAAAATCCCATACAGTAGTAAATGAAAGAACATGGATAAAACAAATACATGGCAAGCAGCATGACTCCATTAGGCAGAAAAAATACAGTCTTCCTAGTGCTATACAATTAATTAATTCATCAAGGATGCAGAAATCCACAGACTACTCATAGAGACAGCTTATTATCCTTCATGAAATTTAGCATGACTTGGTTTTATGTAGTTCCTTTTATTCTTCATTGCCATCAGGATAACCATTCCTATGCATGTTGCTATCTAGATAATTTATTAAAATCTACCTGGAACGGGTTAACATTAATTTGAAAACAGTGGCTGCCTCTTCAACCTAAGAGTTGATTCTATTTAACTGAGCCATGTTAAAAGCAGTTAACTAACAAAGAAATTAGAATTATATGGTAGTGCAATAAAGAAGGCAAAAATATCCCTCAATCAAAGAAAAGGTTCACTTAGTCCTCCAGGCCCTGGGATAGAAATTTTAATACAATTTGTTTTCACATAAGGAAACCCCAAACATATGGGATAAAAAAAAGCTTTGGAAAGGAAGAGGGCACAATCATTTCCCATTCCCCTTCAATCCTCAAATAACAGGAGCTAGTCAAAATCTACAAGTCTCTTAGCTTCTCCTGCAGCACACATTGCAATCTCCATGGCAACTAGCTGTTTAAGTATCTTTTTCCTGGTCCTGGCACAAGATTACACATGAAACTATCATTTCCTTTCTCCATTATTCTATCCATTCTTCGACCTCCACATGAGGAAGAGTATTCTGCAGACTACTGTGATAGCAGAAGAAATAAAAGGAAATGGCATACAGCTGTTCATAAACTTGGATCTTTAAATCAAAAAAAAAATCATCCCCTTAATCTGGTGTGAAAAAATGCTTGTATTTTACTCTGAACAGACATAAGATTTTTTTGCAGTATATAATTTCTGATGGAGATCACAGAAAATAAATGTTAGACTGAGAAAGCTCTGCCAACAAGATAAATCTATAGTCACAGACATATCTAATTCCCTGAGTGTTCATCAATATTTTATGACCCTTACTGATCTCCCCAATCTTGAGGAAAAATGTATCTTTCATTTAAGCAGGCATGGCACAGTAATAGAATTTATCTCAATCAACAAGGAGGTAAAATGCAAACTACAATAGAGATGTTAAGGCAAAGGATTGAGTTTTCTCACTGTTACCTGAAACACTAATCCTTGCACAGAGTGTTTTAGCTGAACAGCAGAAATAACATTAACATGCACATGTATGACAGCATTCCCATTAAGAGAAAAATATGTTGCATCCTAGTTGTAGAAGCTTTTTTTAATATCTGGCTAAACACTTCATTCCATAAATTAGCATCCATTTCCTTTACTGCAGATTACTGTAGGATGTGTTTATTATTTCATGTTTAACCTATCAACATTTTTGATTTATCTGCATTAGAGAGAATCTAAAATTGAAATTAGTGTTTACCTATATTCAATAATGAATTTTAATAATGCATCAAGGAGCTAGGGCAAAGACACTTGAGAAGACCATACAGTTTAAATAGTTTTGTTGTCGAGTTTGCTTGCATTAGTGATACACGAAAATAAACAAACAGAAGCACTGTTCTGTGCTCTGTAGTAACTATCACTTATGCTGAAGTATAGCAGGAGTAATGTATTTGCCTGTGCCAAAGAGGAAATAGTGAATTTATGTCAGTTATAACTCCATTAACACATGCCAGTTATATAGATCTGACCATTAATCACCCTTTGATGACAGTATAATGACATATGAGATTCAGAGACTGCCTGAACCACCCCTAGAAAAAGTTACTTCTTTGATGTCCCCAGGATGTGCTGTTTGACTCAGGTCACAAGGACATGACTATGTAATTAGCATACAGCCCAGAGCAAGCAATGGTTCAATTCCTTATCAGATCAAAATAGCCATGAAAATAGAGACACTGAGGTTTGTGATATACCTCTCTCTAGTCTATCACCTACATATGAGGATTGATCAGCTTTCTCATCATCCCATTTTAGCAGAGTATGTTGGTGTGATATGCAGCAGTTCCTGGAATCGAGAAGTCTAAAGGCTGTGATTCTCCAGGATGTTTATGTGGATATACAACCCCTGTGATGGCAGCTGACTCTTGCCTTTTCTGTTTTACTAAGTCACAGTATTGTCATAGTTTGATAGAAATGCTGGTTGGGATTGCTGTCTATGGAATTTGTGTAGGTCAGTTCCTACTCAGAACAGGTCTATGCCCAACACTAGAAAAGGCCAGCTGTGGTTTTGCCTAACCAAAGCCTGAAAATCTCCAAGGTCATTCTACAACCTTTCTGAGTAACCTATTGCAATGCTGCACTCCCCTTCTAGTGGATTTTTCTTTCCCAAGTGTCTAATTTGAAACTCTCAGGCTGTAAACTCTGATATTAGCAGAGAGATAAAACTACCATTATGTTACATAACATTAAACATGAAAATAAAATATGAAACAAAATAATTAATGAAATAACTTACAACACTTTGTGACACCAGACACAGGAACTGAAAACTTCAGTGCAAAGTCATCACCAAACAAAGTCATCAACTTTATTAAGAGCAACTGAGGCAGTTACTAACAGTTTAGTCCAACAGGAAAGACACTCTATCATCTGTAATAAAATTGAAATGAAAATAATATTCAGTCCTCTGTAGTTTAGGGTCTAATAATTAATACTCAGTATTACTGTTGTTCAAGTAAAACCACATCCTCATATCACATGCTCAAAAGTAGTTCAAAAGTCACATCTGGAAGAAATAGAGGTGGAAAGGAGAAGATATTCTCAAGTGTATGATCTCTTTCAAATGACTAGAGCAAAATCTTGGGAAAAGTAGACTTCTAAATTAGATGTCTTATTTAAATGAATAAAGCCAGCTGAAAATCTGACTGTCAACCTCCAACTAATCAGTAATATTTTCATCAAAAGTAAGTCAGCTGATCCTAATTCTGAAAGCATTATTAAACAACTATGTAAAGGGGAGAGTGCTAAAGTAAGTGGCGCTTTATGAATATGAGAGCATATTTCTTACTGTCCTAGAAGCTCTTCTATCAACTGTAGTAGAAAATGCTGTCATAAGGAGAAGTGCAAAGTGAAGAATAACAGAAAGGAGTGGAAGGAAGAGGAGGGGAGGGAAGTCAGTACTACCAGAAATGATTCATCCTGTCCTTTGCCATAAAATCCTTAGTGATGTTACCTGTTAAACACAAAATTGGGGTAGACAGATTGCTTCTTTGATTCATCCACACACTAAAGTAGATTTTGGTCTTCAGAACAAAATGAAACCCAAGTATATAGGTTTGGAAACCTTACAAATAGGAAAGAAAATTGCTGAAATGATAAAGTATTTTATTGTTGTAGACATAAACTATGGTCAATAGCATATTCACTTAGCCTGTGGGGACCTTAACATGGCTGCAAAAGAGAGCTCTTAAATTATAGATGATAATACGAAAGAGAGCATGTCATTCTGATAGAAGCAAGAAAAAAAAAATCAGAACATAATTTGAAAATGCAAACTCTTGTCTAAATTAGATGTATCATTAGGCTTTTGGCAATGAAAATTATGAGAATCATCTCAAAGCTAAGCATTTTAGGGAGGTCAAGATCATTAGTGTTGGCTAGTAGCAGTTTGTAATGAGGCTATGCATGTGCATATAAAAAAAAAAAAAGCTAAAAAAAAAAGAAAACATGCAGCAATCTAACTCTAATCACTGAAAAATAATTACAATATGTAATATTTACAATAAAATAATTGCAATGATATCTAACATTTATATGTTATGTTGGTTGTTTCCACCATATGACAATAATACCCACCTAGGATAAAATCAATTGTACCTCTTGCCAGATGTCTCAGAAATAAGTGACTTCTTATTAAGAGGTATTTCTATTTGTGAAAGATGAAAAAGAAGATCTCAGATCAAGCTGGCCAAAGAGGGAATTGCCAAAAATTATACTGTCTCACTTTATTTTGGAGAAAGCTGAGAGAAAGCTCCTTGGTTTATGCAACTGCCACAGTCCACTGAAATACACTGCTTATCCATAAAATATTGTCCCTGTATTTCTTTGTACTAGGGGCAGTATCTTATGATTGGCAGATTCTGGTGTTCTAGAACAGCGCTGGAAGGGAGTTTTCATCAATGTTCTTTATAATCTTTATCATAATAATCAAGGAGATCTTTAATTTTCTGGTAGTCATCATGGGTGATAGGCAAGACTGTCCTTCTGTCACATTCTTCCAGTGCTTATCCTTTAATACCTTAAAACCTGGCAATAGTCCTTCCCTATGGCACACGTCTCCTTCTGTCATCTGTCAGAAAAGAATGCTGGCAGCTGCTCTAAATCACATTAATTGAACCTATACGATCTCTAGAGCAAAAACCTCTGCTAGATATGATGGACACACATGTGCCAACCCAGCCTATCTCTGTACACAGTCACTGCTCTTGTTTTCCAGTATGAACCTCCAGAGTTCCTAAGGATTTAAGAATGGAATGCAAGAGGATGAAAGGGCTATTTGTACATAGATTCATCTCTTTTAACAAAGGGAACTTCTATAAATAGGGGGAAATCTTCCAGTGGGAACATGCATAACTCATAGAAATTTATAAATCCATTTCTAATCATGTTAAATTTAATTTGCCTAGTGAAATTTAGGAGCCTGTCTAGGATCGGGAAAATATAGAAATAAACGTATATACTATATAATAGCTCTAATACTTCCTTAAATTTGGCAGTTGGCATCAGCTTTGATTGTTTTTCGGAGCAACAGAGATATTTTCATATATGCAATATGGACTGCATCACTGAAAGCCTTACCTGAATGATTTCAAGAATTAACTTAACATGAACTCTATTTTTTTTTTACTGTAAAACTGACCCATAACCGAATTTAAAGTAACATTCTCTCTTGTCTGTGAATAAATTAATGCTTGCTAATGCATGTATGTGCAATACTAACCATTAGAATTTAGTAAGACATTAGAAGCTAAACTTAGAGTTTTTAATAACCCTAGCTATATCTTCCATTTTTACCCAAAGACCATTTTTAACACCTATCTGCATTGCTTCTTTTCTCCTGTTGAATGTTAGGTTTTGGTATTCTAAAGTCTAACAGAGCCACTGCCTGGTTTTATATTACAGAAGGACAGCTTGTCTCCTAAATGGTCAGTGTCTGTCAAAAGCCATTTGACCTTTACAGTCATCTGTGTTACTCATTTGAAAAGCTGAATTTTTAATAATTGTTATTGCATACTTCATTCAAATAGTAAAGAAGGTTTTCTTATATATGTTTAAATCAAGACACTCCTTTTTTCTTAATTTCATCAGAAATGTAAATAAGCTGATATACCTATCATTCAGAAGAATTTAGATAGGTTTCTGGATTAAAATGCTATTTCTCATTTACTGATGCAGAAGAAGTGATCTCCAGGGAAGGGGGGTGTGGATGTTGAGGGTTGGTGGAAAGCAAAATACCCTGCAAACCCAAACCCACAGTCTGTACCCCTAAACATTTCCAAAGGACAAAATTTTCATAAACTTAATAAAAGTTCCAAATATTATTTGGCTCAAATTCAGTTAGAGCTAGGTGAAGAGCTGTAGTGTTCTGCACTGATATAAAGCTACTCATGTGACTCACACTATGAAAGGTTGTGCTGGGAAAATGTATACATACACTGATTACAGATTGGCCTGGTTTGAGAGAAAACAGAACTAATTCTGTTCAGTGATTTTACTTTTCAGCTCAGTACTTCTAACTAACTGCACTTTCTGAAGTTAGAAGCATGTTTTCATGGACAGTGTTCCCTGTAACATCCAAGGAGGACTCTGTCCATTCTGCCTTTGATCCCGTGTTCCTGAATCCAGTACCAGAATCCAGCTCCTGAACACAGCTTCTGTCTGCTGTGGGGCCCAGGCTGGGACCCCTGGTGCCTGCTCCACAACATCAGTGGTGACGGTGATGTAATTACCATCAGGGGGTTTGGGTTCGATACTAATTTTGTATATATTTGTACATATTCTATTTTATTATTATTATTATTATCATTATTAAAGCTGTTCTAGATTCCTCTTTTCTAAACACTGTCTCTCTCCCTTATTCCTTTTCACTTCCCCTTTGGGGGCGGGGGGTAACAGAGAGCGTCTGTTAGGTCTAAGGGGCCACTCTGACCCTAAACCATGACATATATAGAGTGGAAAAGCATTATTAATTTCAGGAAGAAGACAGACTCACTGCAGGTAAAAACAAATAATCAAAAATATAGTTTTTAAAGTCATCAAGCTTTAGTTATTTTTTTAACTCAGATATTCATTCTTTACATTCTTCCTAACTCAGCACTGTTCATGGTGATCACTTTGCAGCAAAATAATGAAATGAAGTAAATATTTATTAAACAGAGCAACATTTTTAGCCAGCCAAAATGTTTTAGATTTCAGTGAGAGTTTCTGAATGGATATTTCAGAGAACTGAAAACTTTCTGTCAATTCATAGTAAGTAAAGTGTAAAAAATATTGCCTTTGACTGCTAGCTTACCACTAAAGGAAATAAAAACAAATGTGTATCAAGCATGGAAAAAATATATACTATGGATAACATGAAGGTTATTTTAAATATTTAATGGTAAACTAGTTGCATATTCTACCATTACACAGTTGTATACTTTCCCTATTCAACAGCATTACAGATATCTCTTCGGATATGATAGTAATTAATCTTAAAAATAATCCAACATGAAAGAAAAAAGTAGAGAATAATACAGATATGTCACAGAACTTAGGATATTTAGATACCTAAATTAATTTAACGTTGATAAACAGCTGAAATTATTTTTCACTGAAGTGTGATTGTAAAGGTAGTGTAATATTTTGATTCTTAAAGAAAGGCTCTCAGTCAGATCAATGGAAGCAATAATATCTAACACATTTACATTGATAAAATGTCGCTGAAAATCCCTTTACTTGGTACGGCACTTAAAGTTCATCTTGCTTTGTTTATATATTACTTTTAAGTTTTATTGGTTTATAGTCTTTATAAAAAATAAATGTGAAACTAATTTTGTCAGAAAAAAAAGACAAGCAAATAAAAATTAGAAATACTGTTGATAAAATAGGAGCAGTTTCATGCATATTAGAATTTTAAACATACTGATATGCTTAAATGGTAGCATTATATGAATGGTTTAATTTTATGCTTTACTTATGGCATAATTATAATATACAGTTGAAATAGACCAAAATCTTTTCAATAATATTGCTAAAGACTTTTGAACTGAACTTCTAGAAGCTCAAAGTGCTCTTTCAATTTATTGACTTCAGTAGATTGTTAGAAATCTATAACCACGTGAGGACATACTAAGAATAAAGTACAACATATAAAAGACTAATGACTTCCTTTTTAATATGTCATCAATCTTTAGAATGTGTTGAAACCTTACGCATTGTAGTTTTTATTGAGAGACAAAAAAAAAGCTTATAATATTTTTAAAGCAATCTTCATTTTTAGTGTCTCATAAAAGAAAGGGTTTCTTATAATCTTTAACCCCATCTGACTAAAATTCCTTCATTTATAAACTTTATGTCCTTTGACAACTGGTTTTTATGACAAAGTGACCAATGCATCATTGGAAAGTAATGTAGCTTGGTAAGAAATATAGTATTTGTGTTCTCTGACACTACTTTCAGTTAAAATCTTGAACTATGAATGTATTCAAAAAAAAGTAATTTTTTTTGTTGCCTGAAGCAGCTGATCATTTAATGAAACATTTGACAAAGGAATGTATTCTGCAAGAGGTATACTTGTTAGTGGCTGATGTTGAGTCACCTTTTAGTGCTTAATTAGGCTTCAAAAGAAAGCATCTATAAGGAGGTTCACAACATTTTTCCAAATCTCTATAAGCAATTCACTTCACCTTGAAAGACATCTGTTCTCCCCACTCCACAGTCCCTAGATAGATGCCCAACAATTTAGCTCAAAGTCATTTTCCATTGGATCTCTTTTAGATGGCACCTTTTCAGAGACATTTGCACCAAAACTCTTCAATGCATGCATCCTTGCACCATGGTCCCTTCCTTGCAACTGTAGCTATTCCCTTGGAAAGATTTTGTAAATCTGGTCTTTGCTCATTAGTTAGATGCCCATGGAGTATCAGACACTTTGAACAGTATTACCCCTGTCTTGGTGAATTTTCCCTCTCAGGCACTTCATATAAGAGAGCAGATGGAGAGGTATCTCTGTCCCTAGCAAGAGACCCACTGAAAGACACTGTGCTCTGCAGAACCCCACTTCACAGAGGACTGGTTCAGTGGAAGCCTTTACAGCAGGCACATCACATGCTGCCAGCTGTGCTCTGTGAGATTGGTACACACCTCCATGTTACTTGGTGAATTGTTCATTCATTGCTCACACTGCACAACCACCAGCTGGTGGTGGACAACCACCAGCCAGCTGCTTCTGTGCACAGCCATGGGCATGGAGATTAGGCTGTGAACTACAGGCAGTGAGGCAGGCATGGAAGGAAACAGCCCCTAAGCTCCTTCAGCATCTAGGTAACTGGCTGAACCCAATCTTCACCACAACCAACATAAGGAAACCTCTGTTGTTGTCCCAAGGAGGACAATGGTAGGAAGGCTTCACCTCCAAGACTCTTGTTATTACCTTAAAGGATATCCATAGGTCACTGCTGCAGAGGTCAATACAGAATATCCCACCTCACTGCCACTGCTATCTCAACATCAGGAAAAGCATGACCACAATCGAGATGAAAAGGACTCAGAGACTGCAGGCTCATTAGGAAAGCTGTCATTAGGACAAACAACAGAGCCAGCTGCTGCTCCAGGAATGTCTTCAGATCAGTCCCTCTGACATCACTAATTCATAAGTTTACCACGAATTGCATTGAGGTCAGCAAGTCTCCTGAATAAGGGCTGTTAACAAGAGCAAGATTTGTCAAAAGTCACTCCATGTTTCCTATTCCAATTCATTCCACAGTTTGCAGACTACTTGTGCAAAACTGTACTGCCAAGGTAAACGTGTGCTTCATGCTGGAATAAGAAAAAATAATTATCATGGTATCCAGGAAGACATATAAATATAAAACTTTTTTTGAAGTGTTTCAATTTTCTGAATACCTATTTAACAAAGGAATTGACACTTTAGTCAAGATAAAACTGCCTCTAATGACTTAGCATTTTTAAACTTGAAATAATCAGAATAACTACTTTTTATAAGAGCACTAAAAGGGACTGTCAAATAAGCCAACAAGGTAAGTATGAGATCTATATTAATAATAAAAAAAGATGTCTATTTATTTCAGTCTTGAGCCATTTCTGCTGGTTTTGGTGTTGTTTGTCTTAGATTAACTGTTGGATTAGTGGAAGGAAGATGAGAAAATGGAAATATTTTTTATCATCTTAGTTGCTTAAATGGTAAAAATTTATGTCTTTTATGCTGACAAATACAGGCCATATATTTTTCAAAAAAAGTATTTAGATCGTATTTATAAGAAAGAACGTGAGATCTTGAGTGGTGGACAACTAGGAAGCTAAAGGGAGAATTAAATATAGACAAATAAACATGAATTCTTATAGATGTGGTACAAAATTACACCTGCTATGTTATGTGAGAGAATGATACTGGATATATACAAGCACATTGAGGGAGTAGGATCCAGTGAAAAGTGAGATAGAATTACATACAGCATAGTATCATTAATGGAAAGAATAATGCCTTTCAGGTAGATGTAACTTGAGAAGACTATTTAAGATTGAAAGAGTTTCAAAAGGCAGTGCAAGAGCAATTTAGAGTATACAAAACATACATGATATGAAAACTCTTGGTTTTCTTTATTTATATGGCTGTATAAATGATTATATATATCAAGGTTCTGAATGAGGAAAGAGTTTTGAAGGAAAAATGACTAATGTGGTTGATAAATGTTTCATTTATTAGAAAAAAAATATTTACCCCATCCCCATTTTTTAAGAGCATGAAGTTCACCACTTATAGGTCTATGATATTTATCTCATCAGTTTTAGTCTTGAAAAGCAGTGGCTTTGTTTATGAAGTTCTTCTGGCATGTTTGTTTATTTAGGAAAGCAGACCAAGTGGCTAAAATAGATATGCCAGATACAATTATTTTCCCTACTTTGATTACTTTTATTTACTTTCTTACTTTGAGACACAGTAGGGTGGAAGTAGTTTCTCACAGTTTGGGAACATCCCTGGTCCTGACAGTAATTTGCCCAACTTACGTAGAAAACAAGCAACTCACTGCCATATTGTGTTTCCTGTCCAGATGTGGAGAGCTGTTAGCGTGTGGCATGTGTGTGGTTTTTTTGCCTGCAAATATGCATTTCCCATACTTGAAAAGTAGGTCTCAGAGGGACAGAGAGATGGTATCCTGTGTGTCAACATCCATCTGGATCCTAGGGCTAGAACTGGGTTCCACAGGGCAGACCCAAGCTATGAAGATTTTTCACTAGAATATTCTTTCAGAGTACTTTCAAATTTAATTTCAGACAAGCTTGGAAAATTCATTAGTCCTGGTCTACACTGTTTGCACATAGTTTATATTGTACCAATTCATATTAGGGCAAATATTAAAGTGCTAATTTATATCAATTTCTTAAGCAGCCTACAGAATAATGTATTATCTTTGCAGGTATTTCACTTAATGAGAGCTATGTAGAGTGTTACAGTTACCAAATTACTCGGTGAACAGCATAATGATCTAACAGCTTTTCACTAATTCCCAGGAAATGTATATTTATATGGTTAGAAAGTCAAAATGCTTACTGACTATAGATGGAATGCACTACCATCATGGGTTAATTTTAAAAATCATTATTAAATTCAGAAAACTAATGAAAATAATTCTATGGTTGATGGAAAATGTAAGTAAAATATTATTTCATTGTTAGTGAAAGATGTACGAGTGTTTTTACAGTCTCCACAAGGCTTCATTTTAGGACTATGCAATGGACCACCATCCATTTCAGGAGCTAAATAATTGATGGAAAAGATATTAATATAATATAAAATTTCATAGTTTTCAAAGGTTAAAAAATAAAGAGTTATTAACAGAATCTCTACGAGAAATGAGATGTCATTTTTGTACATCCTCTGAAAAACTCATGTGCTTACATTAAAGAAAATATATTTCACACTAAAAAAAGGGAATATTTTCATTAGGCTAGTAATCTTGAATAACAAAGCAGCTAAATAACAGAGATGATACTTGACTCAGGAAAAGTGAATTAAAAACTCTCTACAGAGTAGCTGTGTCAGTCTAGGGAAGACATTTTATTCTGCTTCTCAGTTTCAGGATTGTCCTGGTCTGAGTTAGAAACGGACTGAATATGTTCACTGATTTTACTTTTCAATTAAGTCTCTTCTAAGTAACCGCACTTTCTGAAATTAACAGTATATGTCTACTTCTAGCAGTGTCTTCTTCTAGGAGTGATAATACTTCATATTTATGGTTACTACCAATGGCCAGTGCCCAAGGAGGAGCCTGTCTGTTCTGCCTTCAATCCAGATACATGCACCAGAATCCAGCTCCTGAATTTGGTTTCCATCTGCTTCAGAGTCCAGTCTAGGTCTTCCATAGTTCCTGCTCCAAAGAACCCGTGGTAACAGTGATGTAATTGCTGTCACGGGGGTTGATTTCAATATTAGTTTTGTAAAGCTGTTTTAGTTTTCTTTTCCAATTACTAAATCTCTCTCCCTTATTCCCTTTCTCTTCCCCTTTGGGAAGGGAGAGGGGTTAATAGAGAGAATCTGTCATTTGTCTAGTGCCTGGACCAGTGCTAACCCTTGACAAGGGTAACCAAGGTTTTAAAGAAATTATCTGGACTGTTGACCTACTGCTTTACAACTGTATAGCAGGCATTACATCCGAGAGTCCACAAACTACTTCACATTCCTGCATTCACTGTAGTTCAGAAAATGCTACTTCTATCATATAAAAAACTTAGATATACAGAGCAAAAGTTCACACAATGGAATATAAACTTTCTTGAAAGGAAGTAGGGGAGATTAAAAGCACTGGTGAGCACATTAGATCTCTGTATTTGTTATAGAAAACTATCAGACCCTACCAAGAAGTTAGTTGCACCTTGAATTACAGAAGAAAATAGCAAACAATTAAGGGTAACAACAACTCGTATAGATACAACTTTAGGAAAAATCCTTTCTTCAGTTATCAGCATCTTCGAAACTGAACTTTTTGTTAATTCCTTTTGTTGAAGAGTTACTGTTATCAGCTGTAAACTAGGGGAAGAGCTCTGCAAGCAAGCAGAGGCCCTAAGATTCTCAGGGGAATTAGTCATGGAATCCCTGACAGGTCACAGCAGTCAGCAGGGTTGCAGACTCTTATTATAACCCCCAGGCCTTCAAAACTATTTCTGAGCATAATAGAGGTCCTCAGAAGTAATTTGGTGCCAACATTTTGTGAAAGGACCCTTAAGAGCCCTTTGGGGCACATGTGACAGCATGAAGTATTGAATTTTCAAGTTTATAGAAACTTGTGTCTATAGAAAAAGAAAGGGTTATTATCCTTCATAAAGATACAGGGGGGAATTAACAAACCATAATGACAGACATATACTAGATAGAGTAGGTTGTCGCTTTTTCTTTTTAAAGCAAAACCAACAATATTTCTTTTTAACTTTTTCTTTATTTGAAGATAATTTTTAATTTTAATTTATTTTAGATTTGAATCTGGTTCCATTATCCATATATCCATATGGATATGCATTACATTATGCATATACATAAGCATCACATATACATATGCATTACATGTATGCATATACACTTACACTTGGGAAAAAAATAGAGGATTGAATACAAGTCAAAAGCCTCTCAGTTTTCAGTGCTTTCAAAATTAATGTATTATGAGAATATCTGCTGTTGGACATTCTCCAGAGAAATTTTTAGTGAAAGGATGTAAGAATGTGGTCTATTCTAACTACCATATCAGAAGAATTGTGTAAATGATCCATAACATAAAGCCTCAATATATACTTGTCCAAACTTCTTACCAAGAACGTTGAAATGGACTGTGCTCTTTTCAGTAGTTTTAGGGACTAACATTATTATCAGACTCTATACATTTTCTTATGAAATATTAATGTAATTCAACAAAAATCTCCAAAATAAAAGTTTTTTAAAAATCTGTGAGAAACTTCTAATAAGGCAGGAAAGCCTTATGTAATTCAGCTGCCACCATCTGTAGTTAAGATATTGAAATGCTGTCCTAAATAATCTAGTTTGTAAAAACAATCAATATGGCTCACAGAAACATTTACTGTATGTTATGTCAGGAGAATACACAACAAAATTCCTCTAAGATATGTGCAGGGACTGTGCTATAAATCAATTTGCTTGTGCTAGTATTGTTTTCTTGGGCTATTCTAGCTAGTCTACTGAATAAAGGCACAGAATTACTAACAAAATCTGCTTAATGCAAAGGATTTTTCTTTTTTCCTCTAGGTACTGCTTTTATTGTAACTTTGCCCTATACACAGGCTGCATTGTCCAGCCAATTTCTATATGATAGAGGTGGTCTGAAAGTCATTTATTGATCCAGGATTTACTGATGAAGGTGTCATTATTCCCCTCATCCCCATCACTATGTCTGATAATTTCCATGATGTCTGAAAGTTGTTTTAAAAGAAAGAAATCTAAAGTGCTTGTCTCTATGTCAGCATCCTATAAGCTAAGAGGAATTCAGTTCCATGGGGCTGTATTAGGGAAGAAGGGTTTGCTTCTACCTCTTCTTCTCACAGAAGCCTTGAGTCAACAAACATTTTGTCAGTGGACTCATACTAGGTCTTCATATTCTAGCAAGACTCTGCCTTCAGATGGGAAGTCAGAGATTCTGGCAGGGAGTCTTGAAAGAATATGGGTGATCGTGGGAAACAAAAAGGTTATTTTTCATTATAGAATCTCCACTGAATCTAAACAGTGTATCACAAAAGAAAATAAAGCACTACATCCGGAAGGTATGTTCCTTGTCAAATCATAAGATTTTGTCAATTACACAATGAAAAGTTTGTGAGAATCATCTGTAATAGAAAAAAACATAAGCATACTAAATATAGGTGTGAGGGGGTTTTAAAATGTGATACAGTACGGTCATGAAAACAAGCTTTAGCTAGCATGGAATCAGAAGGTGAATATATTCAGTTTATCAGTGGGCCATAAATACATGTACATATATACATATATGTACCTGTATATGGCTATATTATTTTTAGAAATATATAAAGCCTTTTACCACATAGACCTATATTAAAATATATGTTGTAGTATTTGCTTTTCTTTTTTTCAAGCTACTGTGGCTTCAGTATTATTCGTTTCATATGGCAGTAGCTGTAAAAGAAATAGGAAGATTTAATCCAAGAAAACTGTAATAAATATAAACATATTTCACTAAAACACTCAGTGAAAATTAAAAGAAACTTGAAATACGAATTGGAATGTAACCTTGACATGTGCAATAATTCTGGTTTGATCAGTGATCAACTCAAAATTCAGTACTCAGGGAAAAAAATGAAAGATAAGACACTACATAATAATGATCTGTACTCAGAACCAAAAAGAACTATTAGATAAGAAGACTCTTAAATTGTGAGCACATAGAATTCAGATGACACAAGCAAGGTAAAGAACACTGAAGAGAATGATTGACAAAGCTATAAAAGAAACAAGAGTGCTACAGCACTCTAGAGAGAAAACCAAGAGGTAAAGCAAATAAAAGGAGTTCTCCTGTTTTGATTAGATTCTCTGCTTCTAAAAGACAGCTAATAGACACACAATCAAGTAAACTAATCCAATTTCTTACTATTACAAACAAAATTACATTAAAAGATCTGTGCTAGTGCTGAAAGTCAAGCAGTCAAAAGTTAGGAAAGACCTGAACTGTCTCTGCCAGCTTAGCCCCTGAGAATAATAGTATGATAGCAATATACTCACAAGTTTTTTTGTTGCCATTTATCCTGAGAGAACACTGAGCTGCTCTTTAATTCCATAACTGGTGAACAAGAAGCCAACATGTTCTGCTGCAGATAGGGAGGCTAAGTGATTCCCATGAGGAAAAATAAGCATGGTTTTCTAAGTGTAATGCACATTTGTCACGAAACAGGAGCAAACTATAGGCTTCGTGAAGTGGTATGGTTACTCCATTGCTCTATCCTTGATTCTGTTTTGATAGTGTTTCAAATAAGTATGTCTTTAAAGAAGTTAGGGTAGAATCATTATCTTATTTAATTCTGTAAAAAAGACTTGCTTGTCAGCAATGCTGTTGAGCCATCTAGCTTGAATTAGGACTGGCAACAACAACAACTAAAAAGGCTCTGCAGAACATTAGCCCTGAATACCCAGTTCCTGAAATGTTAAATATAATATGGTTTAGTTTTAACTCAGCACACTCTTTCAAAATGAAACATATTGAGACAATCAATACCCTTCATTTAAATTCTTGAGGCTAAGCACATATAATGCTGATAAAATTGATACCCAATGTAAATGACTGGGGTGTCTTCTTATTTTTACATACTTTTTATTCATCTTAAAATTAAATGATCACTGAATTAAAAACAATATTAAAGAATTTTTTAAGTGCTATAGTAAGTGGTTTAGAAATATCTCAGTCATGAACACTGCATTAAACTTATCTTTATCATTCCAAAGATACTTGGAACATGCTATAAATTCAGTGTGTAATAGACCACTAAAATCCAATCACATCTGACGAGGTGTGGATATAGATGTTTTAATATTACTTCAACCAATGCTAAGTTATCTGGAGTGAGGAAAGAAAAATATTGGAGTTTTCACGTATTACAACATAAAAAAACCCCAATAATAACCTATCAAAAATAAGAATTTTCATGAGGGCACAAAAATAGGGAGGCATTGCCCTCATATGCTACAGATTTATTTATATCACTGTAATGGAACCAATTACAAAGAGTTCAGGGTAGGGGTTTATTTGTGTTTTATAGTTTGTAAATTCAAAAATGCCAATATTATAGGAAAAAGCAAGCCAGCTACAAATATAGTATAATATTTAAAAACATCCTCCTGAAAATCTGAAGCTTCATTTATTAAACCATTGTCATTAGATGCTGATAAAATCACATTTCAGCATCTAGGAGCCTAACATTGTTAGTGATACTGTCATTAGCTGGTATTAATATCATATAAGAGCTATTGGACAGGACCATCCTGCTCACTGAAAGTACATTCATCATGAGGCTTGAGCATGCCAAGTCTCATGACCTTACTTTTTTCCATTCACTGTTTCGATTTGGTCTAAATGTAGTATGAGCTCACAGCTAGCTTTGGTTCTGGCAAAAAGAAAAGACTTGATTTGGGAAATTTTAATTAATAAAATTTATAAGCAGTTAGTATTTGCTTTTGGTTGCTGATTCATGTATTGAGAAATGAAGAAGATATAAACTGTCTCAACTCCCCTTCTTGTCACATATTGCACTTGGTCCCACCAGCTTCCACTGCCCAAACCACGTCATTTATGCCCAGTGAAGGACTCCATGCTGTTCTCTGGAAGTTCTGAACTGAAAATATCTGCTGAATATACTGGGCTGTAGCACAGCTGTCTTTGCTTGGGCCTGATCCAGGCAGTGCACCTGAGAGTGGGGATGGCTAGACGACTAGATTACTTCATTAAGTATCATGTAACATTAAAAAGCAAAACCAAAACATAACCACAGCAAAACAAACAAACAAACAAAACCCAAAACAAAGAAAACAAACCACAAAATATAAAAATAAATGCCAGAAGAGGGAAAGAACACATTAAAACTATATCCTTATATATTAAAATATGTAAAGAGAAGGACCCGATAACACTTTACCCATGAGTCCTGAAATAAAAATCAAAAAAAGGTCACAACCTATCTTTGGAATTTTGATATATCCTGAAGTCTTATGGAGATTAGAAACATCTTTGGAAGAAAGCAAATACTGAAATAAGGTGAAGAAAAGACATACTATCTCTCTTTAATAAAGGGAGGAAAAGCAGTGCCTGGGAAATCATAGACAGGACAGTCTAGTTCTGATATTTGAGATTATACTAGGAAAAGTATTAAGGCATTATTTATATATTTACTTCTAAACATCCCCCTACATATTTCTCTATGAATGAAGATATCAGGACAATCTAATAGCTTTGCTATTATTACAAGAAATAGCGACTGTGTCAATACACTGACCTTAAATAACCTTGCAATATCGTGTTTATAACACTTTCACAAGCAAACTGGAGAGAATTAACAGTTTGAAAATAATATCTGCAATAGGTGCTTTCTTAAAAAAAATAAAAATGTTGAGGAACATCTGCCATTGTTTCTAGATAAATAACAAATATGGCACCACTGGAATCTTCTCTGGCTCCACAGATTCTCTGGAATTCCCTTGTGTGCTTTGCTTTCTGATATTCAAGGAAAGATGATATTTAGTAAACCATTTCTGTCAACAAAGTAAAGCACATATTCTACTTGCAAAAAAATACTTTTTTCTCTATTAAGCTGACCATCTGAAAACTTTAAAATCTCTGACTACTTTTGATTTGTAGATGAAAGAAAAAGCAATATTTTTGTTGCACGAAAAAGCCCAATATTTTCATAATATTTATAATCCTAGATTATACAGGGCTCAATATTTACTTGGTTTGAAGACCAAATAACCATTTTGGCTTTGCTAGTCCTTTATACTGACATCCAGAAAGATTTGTATTCTTATTCATATGAATTCTAATTTCCATAGAATAGGTATTTCTTTAGAATAACTGTGGGAATGAAATAGATAAATAAACATTCCAAAAGAGAATTCTTGTCTTCTCAAGGGTTAGTCCACATGGAAATTAGAAATGCTGCATATATAACAAGACCAGTTTATCTTCCTTTATTACTGAGTCTTCAGCCTCTTTTGATTTGCCAGTAGAACTGCCATTTGTGGTCTGTGTACCTGTCCACAAGGGGGACAACTGGAATTTAATGTTGGACAGCAATTCTAACACTAGTAAAGTAGGCTGAATTTGAATCATAGAAACATTGAATCGTTTTGGCTGGAAGAGACCTTCAAGATCATCAAGTCCAACCTTATTCCTAGCCCTATCAAAAGCACTAAACCATGTCCCTAAACACTGCCCAGCTCTGAAACACCTCCAAAGATGGTGAATCCACCACCTTCTTGGGCAGGACATTCCAATTCCTGACAACCCTTTCAGTAAAGAAATTCTTCATAATATTCAGCCCAAAATTCCCCTGGTTCAACTTCAGGCCATTTCCTCTTGTTCTATCACTTGTCACTAGGGAGAACAGACCAACTCTCAGCGTGCTACAACTGTACTTCAGGTAGTTGTACAGAGCAATATGGTTTCCACTCAGCCTTCTTTTTTCAAGGTTAAACAGCCCCAGATCCTTCATCCTTTATTTGTAAGAGAAATGCTGCAAACCCTTTACTAGCTTATAGCCCACCTCTGTACCCTCTGTACACCTCTGTCCTCCCTGTAGAGAGGGGCCCAAAACTGGACACAGTATTTAAGGTGCAGTTTCAGCAAAGCCGAGTACAGAGGAATGATCACCTCCCTGCTCCTGCTGAATACACTCTTCCTGATACAGGCCAGGATGCTGTTGGCCTTCTTGGCCACCTGGGCATACTGCTGGCTCATGTTCAATATGGCTGTCAATCAACAACCCCAGGTCCTTCTCTGCCTGGCAGCTCTCCAGCCATTCCTCCCCAAGCCTGTAGTGCTGCTGGGGGTTGTTGTGGCCGAAGTGCAGGACTCGGCATTTGGCCTTACTGAAACTCATGTAATTGGCCTTGGCCCAGCAATACAACCTATCTAGATCCCTCCAGAGAGCTTCCCTACCCTCAAGCAGATTGACATTTCCACCCAGCTTGGTGTCATCTTCAAACTTACTAAGGGTGTACTCTATCCCCTTATCCAAATCATTGATGAAGATGCTAAACAGGAGTGGCCCCAGTGCTGAGCCCTGATGGACACCACTCGTGACTGGACACCAACTGGATTTAACTCCATTGACCACAACTCTTTGGACTCATCCATCTAACCAGTTTTTCACTCAGGAAAGCGTATGCCCACCCAAGCCAATAGCAGTCAATTTCTCTAATAGAATGCTGTGGAAAACAGTGACAAATGCCTTACTAAAATCAAGACAGACAACATCCACAGCTCTACCTTCATCCAACAAGTGAGTCACCCAGTCATACAAGGAGATCAGGTTTGTTAAACAGGACCTGCCTTTCATAAACCCATGCTGAATGAGCCTGTTCACCTGGTTGTCCTACATGTGCTGCATAATGGAACCCAGGATGATCTGTTCCATCAGCTTCCCTGGTACTGAAGTCAAACTGGCAGGCCTGTAGTTCCCTGGATTATCCTTCCGTCCCTCCTTATATATGGATGTTATATCTTCTGACCTCTAATCTGTTGGTTCCTCCCCAGTCAGCCAGGACTGCTGATAAATGATGGAGTGGCCTGGTGAGCACCCCTGCCAGCTCTCTCAACACTCTAGAATGTAACCCATCTGGCCCCATAGATTTATGCATGTAAGGGGAATAAGATTTATGCATGTGAAGGGGCAGTTCAGAGGAAAATTACATCAGACTTCATTACCATTGTCTTGAACAATACAATGACCTTGTTATCAAGTTATGATTTCATAAAGTTGCATGTGTTATGATACTAACCAGCATTTTCTACATAATTTAATCTAAATTTATCCTGAATATAGGCATATGTAATACTGCTTTTGTGGGTTTTCCTATAATTTCTCTCATAAGTAATCAAGGACTGAGTTGTGTATCCAAACACAGTCATTATGGAGTTTTAAAATACCAATGTGATATTTTATAACACATTCTCCTACCTTCTTCCTAAGAGGCCTATATTGCTCTATGAATTTAAAGTGAAATATTACTTTTATGGGTATAATTAAAGGATCATTCTTTCTGCATTAGGGTGCAAAAATGCATCAAGGTGCAATTATTTGTTGAAATGTTTTATAAAGAAAAAAATATGGAAGGATCTGGTTAAACACTGAGAGAAAGATTAAATTAGCAAGAAAAGACAGATTGGATTTTATGATAGCCTGGGTTTAAGAATACCTTATGGTCAAGGATGGATGGATTTGAAAGTGTTCACACTGAGGAGATTGTGTTCAGAAAGTAATGATCATTAACACTGGATATGAAGAATTAAGACAGACAGGTTTAAGAATTTTCAGTCCTTAATAATTTTGTGAAATATTCACTCACAGTTCAAAGTAAAATACTTCAGAACTTTAGAAATTAGATAAAATGCACATTTTTAGCAAGGTACATTTTTGAATTACGCTGAGTTGCATAACAACAACAAAAAAAAAACAAACCAAAACCAAAGCCAAATTAAACAAACAGAAAAATACACCGAGGAGGAGCTGCATGGAAAAAAAAAAAATAGACAGGACAACTGTCAGTCCATTACAGAGGTCATAGGCCTTTAGAAATATTACATAAACTTTTAAAAAGTCATTCAATTATTTCCAGTTTTATAAAATGGACATAATTAACCAATCCTAAAGTAAGGAAAGCTTTTGATATGTTTATTACCTCTAAGTCACATTCTTCAGTCATTCACCTCTTACTAGGCAAAATCTATGGTGATTTAGGTTTTTTTGAGTAAATAAGGAAAGATAAAATAATCCTTACTGAATTTGTGGAAAAGAAATTAAGTTATGCTTACCTACTTGGATGCTTAAGTTCTATATTCATTGATTTTCAAGACCTGAATTGGTAAAGTCTTAATCTGATCTCAAAGATCACTTTTCTCTGAGCAGAATGTTGGTTGAGAGCTCTTGTAAGGTCCCTTCCAGACAGAATAATATTGTGTTTCTCTATTTTTAAATCCAGTAAAAAACTAAGTCTAGATATAAAAATAATGAACATGACTTCAGCTTCATAATTGAAGTGCCACATTAATGCAATAAGTTGATGCAGATAAACATTAGCATGCTGAATAGCTGTGCATTCTTTATGGAAGAGCTGGTTCTGTGTGAGGGTAAAATACAAAACTGCAGAGTGGGTTAGCATTGAAAATTGACATGATTTTCTAAGAACAGACATGAGTTTAGCCATATTAAATCCCTTTTGCCTGAGATTCAGTTTCTGAAGTCTTCTTCTGAGAACAGCTACCTAAGTAGAATGACTCAATCAAATCTACATGTACCTAAAGGATGAACAACGTATGCTACCACTAATCTTGTGTTGCATGATAGCTTAGCAGTTAAAGCACTTGCACACTAAAAGTGAGGCCTGTGCATAATTTTCTATTCAGTGAGAGGCAGTTCTTACCCTTGAAGTATAGTGTTTGAGGGATGTTCCACCAACCAAATACAAAGACTTTTGTAACATGTCACAGTAACAGAAATGAAGCAGTAAAATCACGCTGAAAGACATCCACATTCAAATACGGGACTCATTTCTCACAGTTGACATTTCTAACTGTCTGGCTAGAAATCAGACACCCTGACACCCTGTTATTTGTTTTGTTTTGTTTTCTAACCTATATATGATACACTGGTTGTTATACAGCTTCCTAGATTCAACAGGAAATGTGGAAAATTACCCCATGTAGCTTAAACTGTAATCTGACAAAATACCATTCCAGAAAGCTTTTGGGGAAAAAAAAATATTACTTGCTACATCTCTGTTACAGTTATTGCTCTGTCAATATGTTCTAATAACATTAGTCCTCCAAAAGAAATAGCTCTATTCTTCCTTGGATCCCACATGTTGTAGACTAGTTTAGTTTTCAACACGTTTAGATTTGTTCTTCTCTAGATCTATACACAGTACAGAATTGCACTTCTATGAAGACTTTCGGTCAAATCAGGCATGCCTAGTGAGTTGAGACACTTAAATGATTGGGTAGCCAACAACTTAAAAGGAATCAGTGTTCTATTTTAGCTGCTTAAATTCTTTCCTTAGTTTTGAATATGAATGATGTAGAATTCTTATCTGTATAACTATTTTTTAAAAATCTTTTACTATAGAAGATTCATCATAGGAAATGCTGTATTATTCTATGCATGGGAAAAAAATGTCTTGTCAGTTCATTTAATTATTTGTAACACAGTAAAGAAGATAAGAATGTATTACAGAAAGCTTAAGTGCTTTCAACCTCTCTTTTGAAAGATTAACAGTGGCATCTCAATGTGAGAAAAAACAATCCAGAGGAAGACAAGCCCTGAAACACTCTTATACCTAAAAAGACAGGAAATCAATATGGCCTGTAATTATTGGCACAGTGATTTAATGAAGTGTGAAACTTTAGTGTAACAACAAATTAAACTCCATTAATGTCCATGCGTAATGAAGAACAAAAAATTATTAAGAAAAAATACAGTAATTTCATTGTTTTTTTCTTTTGCATACAGTTAATTCAGATTTTTTTTGATGTAAGAAAGAGCTGAGGATGACTTTAAAAGGTAATTTTAATGGGAATTTAAGACTTATTATGAAGCAAACCTAAGCATTTTTTAATACTTCCCAGATGGATATAGAATTTTATATAGTAACAGGTTTCAATGAAAGGACTTGGAAATTAATATGTAACATACTACAGGCAGGTTAATTGGGTTCATTTCATGAAAGTGTATTCTAAATTAGCTAACCTTATTCTTTTTTCCTTCACATAATAAAAGGTCTTTGAAGCTACTGCCATTGAGCTTGGTCCTGAAGATATAGAAGTATCTGACTGATAGCAGTGGGAACTCAGAGGCTGGTAGTTTACATGTGGATCACAGGGGATTCTCAAAGACATTTGTTGTCCATAGAGGATGAATCAGACAGCTTTGACATATTTGCAGTAGAATGAATGTCCTTCTTGTATTACTCTATGACTACTGTTGGATAAGTCTTCCATTTATTATAAGCCTTTACTATTTTCATGCAAACCAAGCATCTGACAGAGGCAATATTATTTCCTGTGACACTGTTACTAAGATATTTTCCTGTAATTCCAATAACCTGATAGTTTGATGGATGTTAACACACTGTACAACAAAAGCTAATGATCCCAGAGTAGAATATTAGTCACAACTTGTCCTATCTGTGCATCTTCTTTATATATACTCTCTACATACATAACGATAACTAAATATTGTAGGATTTTATTATCTAAAGTACACCATGTACATCACAGAAGTTGTTATAGACCTTAGATTATCTGAATAGTACCTAAGAAAACAGAATGTCATCAACAACAGAGATAAGCTTTTAGGTATCAATTTAAGTAAATTGAAGTATAGATCACCTCACTTTTAGAATTTGTGTCTGTGTAGAAATTGTATGCTCTTGGAATAGAATATGAAAGAAACCTCTTGAGAACAAGATCACAATACTTAAATAATAGCCTACCAAGGGCCTGTATAATCTTCACGTAGGAATCACACCTCTAAATAATTAACTTATGTCCCCAATTCTGACTCAGGACACTTTCTTGATTGTCATTTCCACATGTGCTGAGAAATGCCCTCCTGGTTATGGCTGCTGACCATGTCTTTCTCAGTAACTGCCTGCTAACCCTTTATAGAAGAACCCAATTTCCCCAGTGGCAGCTTGATTTTATGTCAGACTTTGAAAAGATGCAGAAGGAAGCATCACTTGGGAAGCTATTTCCCCTTCCTCATGAGAAAAAGAGAGAGAGAGATAAAAATGATGCTTGAGCTGAATTTAACCTCAGGCTATGCTGGATCATTTGTTAAATGGTCTTCCAAATATATTGAGAAGAAGACAGCTAATCAATGTAATTATAAAGATCAAGATTCTAAGAACCTCTTCTTAATAATTTGCCATATTTTCTAGTCATTTTAAATACCTAAAATAATTTGCAAAAATAAAATGCAAACCCAGAAATTGCTGTTACTACCTATCAAATGTTTGAGGATACACTGAGCAAAAACATTCTGCTTGCACCACCTCTTAATCAATTTCTGCTGTGGGGTTTGAAACTACTTGATTCTGACAGAAACCTGAGGGACAACAGAGATGGGAGAGAAGCCATGCCTCAGGAGTGAATTACTGCTGATCACAACAAAAGTCTATTCCTGTGGAAAATCTACCTTTTTTCTTTGAAAGCATGTACTTTGTTGATGGAAATTGCCTAACAAAAAGCATGTAAAACATGAAGTTACACTGTGTGATTCCTATCAAGTCAGATTTACAAAAAGAATAGATTCTTTTTCTGAGTTTATTTAGGTGGAAAATTCACATTAGACATAAGGCTATTACTTTCCTTAAGCCTCTTTTTCCAGAGCCAACAATGGATGTCTATACATACCCTGTCCTATGGTAGACCTTACAATATAACTTAAATTGATTTTATAGTGCAGAAATAGCAAAATAAAATTTTGTGGCTTTGTTTTTACTGTATTTCATCATTTCAAATATACAGTCTGTGGCAAATCATAGCTGAAGGAAAATGTTAAATCTTAAATGGCTTATGTAATCTATGCAGACTGGACAATGATTATCTGTTATCTAGAAATAACAAAACAAAATAGCTTCTATCACTAGCTATTTGGACAACCATTCCCCCAAAATCAATGCAGAACAGTTATAAGGAAAGCAAAACCAAAGATTTCATTTTGGGTTAAATGAAACAAACCCTTTATTAAAAATAAATTTCTGAGGGGTGCACTTGGCATAGTAAAAATCACTGTTAAGGAATTACTGTTAAGGCATTGCCTGCTTAATTCAGAAACTACAGATAATTTAACAGAAAGTTATTTGATTAAAACATTCAGAACAATAAACAACACTGATCACAGAATTGCTATGGTTGGAAAAGACCTTTAAGATCATCAAGTCCAACAATTAATCTAAATCTACCAGTGACACTACTACACCATATCCTTAAGCACCATATCTAGACAGCTTTAGACAGATGTTTAGATAGAACTATAAAATTATATTATAGCTGTGTCTAGTCATTAATAAAGTGATTCAATGACTCTACCTGAACTATCTGGCCGAAAATAGGTTCACTGTCACAATGAGTCCAACTGTGGGCTGAGCCTGAGCAGCCTTAGCTTTCCAGCAGCCGCCAGTCGGAGAAAGTTCTGAGAACTCCATACAGGGTTATTTTCTGCAGAAAAGATAAATATGTTTCAAGTTTCAGCTTAATTTTTCACAAATCAGGAGTAGTGAAAGTCCATAATAATTTTCACAATTTTGTTTTTTTTTTTCTCCATAAGCATGGAAACTAAATATTCCTGTTAGCTTTACATTGAAGGGGTGCTATCTATTTCTCTCATCCTCACAACTATTATAATTACAAAATGTTTCAGGGAATATGTCCTTGTTATTTATCTGCTGTTAATAAGATAAAGAAAACAAGCATATGGAAAAAGTCAGTGTGGAAAACAAGAGGGCTTTGCAGAACTGAAACCAGACGTATTGATTTGCTTGGTTGGAAGTTTTGTATGCTTTCTTTCTCCTTTATTTTGTCTTCATTGTGTTTGTGATATTTGTTTCTGTCTGGGCTTATGAAGAAAAGCATTCATTTCATAGTACTTAAAGATGCATTTTTAATTGATTTAAAAACAGCCACAAGCACTTACTATTGTTCAATTATCTTGTTTTCCTCCTATGTAAAACATTTATTGCTGTTTTCCTTTTTATTACACTAATCGTAAAAATTCCCTTAAGAGGACTTGTTATTTTTTCTTCCAGATTTACCTGTAAGCTTCATCACTCATAATTTTTCTACTTTATTACATGTTGCATTGGGTGCAGGTGCCTAAATGTTGGCAATGGGGGGGCCTAGGGGCCTTTGTGAGGAGAGGGCTGCCCCATGCTGGGCACAGCTGGTTACAGCTGACCCCCCTTCAGGGCACAGATAAGCCGCTCAGCCAAGACGGTGGAGCCTCTGGGAAGGTGTATTTAAGGTGGGGCAGAAATACCAGAGAACAGAGAAACACAAGGGAAAGAAAAGTGGGAAACAGCAGAAAGAACATCAAGGTCAAAGGAGAAGGAGGTGCCCCAGGTGCTGGAGCAGAGGGAAATTGTGAGCAGGAGGGAGGAGCAAGGGGGATTTCTTATGGACTGACTGCAACTCCCCACTTCCCATCCCTCTGGGCCACTTGGGTTAGGAGATAGAGGAAATGAAGGAATGAAGTTAAACGTTGAGCCTATGAAAGAGGGGAAAATGACTTTTTAAGTTTTTTTTTTTCTTGTTTCTCCCTCCCCAAATCTAATCTGCAAGTTGAGTCTGTTTTGCCCATGATAGGACTTGATAAGCAATCTCCATGTCTTCATCTGGATCCATCAACTTTCCCACTGAAGAGGAGTGAGTGAATGGCTGTTAGCCAGGGTTAACCTATCACATGTTTACCTCTCAAAATTCTTCTTATGCTATCTCTTGCCTACTCCTCTCTGTCTGAAAGTTTCATTCTCCTTTGGATCTTGTACTTTCTTTATTGATAATGTCCATCTCTGTAGTTTGTGTTCATCTCTACAGGACTCTGTTGATGTGACTTTTGTTTGAACTGATTAAAATCGCTGTTTCATGTTTCTTCTAGGTAGGTGTCAGCTATCTCATGTAAAACTAACTGGAAATGGTACAAAAAGAGGTTCATATGGAAAGACTGTTAGAGAAAAATATTTAAATAGTAATCATGATCAAAAGTAGTCTGTCTGAAATTCATGGAATTACTAATGGAATTACTCTGTTAAACGGGAATGAACTATCAATTTTAAACCCTCATGAAACAAAGATTTTAATTGCATTACATTCCTGAACACTGAAGTTCTTACAGCCCCTGGACCTAGTTTGTCATCTACAGTAAGACTGTTTAAGTTCTAAATCCTGGATTGTCTGACCTGCCTGATTCAGAAGCTTCTTGTAGACTCTTGTTTATTGAAAGCAAAAGCAAGCTACTTCACATCTACCTGGATAACAGATCATAAAACTACCCTATATTAAATGAAAGCTCTTAATGTAGAGCTGATTCCTGACACAGGCAATTTGATTAATATTCTCCATCAAGACTGGAGAACATGTTTAAAAACTGTGACAACTGATTTTAGGTAGGAATACCAGTGAATCATTGTAGGGTCTGTTTGGAGCCAGTATCTATATGTATTTTTTTTCACATTGATGTTCACATGTCCATAGCTATAACTAGTAACTTTCTATTGTTTGTTTTGCAACAACTATTTGCTCAGGTATTTGAACCAAATTGTTTTGTGATCCTGACTGGGAGATCATAGAATCATAGAATGGTAGGGGTTGGAAAGGACCTCTGGAGATCATAGAGTCCAACCCCCTGCTAGAGCAGGATCACTTAAGGCAGGCCACACAGGAACAGATCCACGTGGGTCTTGAAAGTCTCTAGAGAAGGAGACTCCACAACCTGTTCCAGGGCTCCATCAAGCAGTTTTTCCTCATGCTGCTTCTAGCTGTTTCTGGAACAAATGCCAGAAGTGAAAAAGGCAAGGTCTAAGTAGTCCTTCAGCTAGAAAAAAATATCTAGAAACCATCTCAGGACTGGATCAAGCTAAAGAGTTAGAAAGGTTGGAAAATCTGGAAGATGCCTTTACTGCTATCTCTGACTTTGTATGAGTAGTGTCAAGTGTCACTGAGCAAAAATAAAAGCATGTCTTCCGAATATATTTAATATAGGTAAATAGTATTCCTGTTCTAGGCAGAGTACTTTGCGTTAGAAACCTTAAATGATGTGAAATACTGTGCTTTACTGTGAGGGTTAAATTACAGCCTAATTCTTTTTTGTTTCCCAATCCCAGAGCCTGGACCAAAATTATATGGTCCTATCCACTTTCTACATGAAACAATGACATTTTAATCCACAATGCTTGTATACATATACATAAATAATATATAAATAAATATAA